>CM032472.1:39510-70268 GCA_019059595.1 Marasmia exigua
GATTATGTACAAAATATATATAACAAATATTTTTGGCTTTTGTAATGTTATCATCATCATCATTATCATCATCAGCCCATTTAAGTCTCCACTGCTGGGGAACGGGCCTCTCTCAATCACATGAGGGGTAATTGGCCATACTCACCACGCTTGGCAGACGGGTTGGCGAGGGTTTTGATATAAATGCAGAGTTTTCCTTCTCTGGGTGCTGGTGATCATGCCAGCAGCTTTACCTTGTAATGTTATACTACATAGAAAATACTCAGACCAATAAAAACAGACATGCTCATGCTCACAAATATTCGTACTGTGTGGGGATAGAACCCGCAACCCTTGGATCAAAGGCAGCGTTACTACCACACGGTTCCCAATGGGTCGTCAATTTTATTTTATTTATAAAACAAAATAAGCATAAAACTTGCCGTTTTCGACGTTATTTCTGTCCTGTCGCTGTGTCCTGTCTGAAGTCGTATTTGTTCACGCGAATTTCGAAAACTACTTAACGCATTTGAATGAAACTTTTTTCATTGTATCGGGAGACCTAGTTATTTGAATAATTATTATGGAAATAATTTATTTGAAAAAATGACAAACCAAACTCCACATGAGCGGAGCTACGGACCACTAGTTAAATAAACATAAAGCCTGAGATTAAATAAAGGTCTACTCGTTACTTTGAGACCTTAAATTAATTTAGGGTTTTCTTCCTCAGCCAACTTTGCACACCCGTTTAATATAACTTAACGTTTATGAATGTAGCTCTCTACTTACAATTACTCCACTGGCTCAGCGACCCGAAGCGAGTCTTGGCCTCCGAAACAAGAGAACGCCACTTTGATCGATCCTGCACTACTTGTCGCCAGTCACCGGCCTGAAGTTCTCGCAGATCATTCTCGACTCGTGAAGAAAGCATACCAGAGCCGACCGATGGGCCGACGCCCGGTATGCAGGGATAGGTATCGCTGAAGGAGCTCTCTACTTAGGTCAAAAAAATATATTTGGAAATCGAAATAGTTACCAACAATGTACCATATATTTATTGTAGAATCATTCAAGATCAGGCCTAAGTACATAATTTTATCTAGTTTTCAATAAGTATTTCAAAAGGTACCTACTTTAGCTTAGACTAGAACATTTTATGGTAGATCAGTGGATTAAACCGCACTCCTATATGTATTGGCTCTCCTCAGCCTGATGGTAAGCAAGAGGAGAGCCCACGTTGCAATTACAACGGAAGCGATGTCAAGGCATCGCTTCCGTTGGCACTGCCATACTGGACCGCGAGATGCTTCTTCACACTTCGTTTTTAGGGTTCCGTACCTCAAAAGGAAAAAACGGAACCCTTATAGGATCACTTTGTTGTCCGTCCGTCCGTCCGTCTGTCAAGACCCTTTTTCTCAGGAACACGTGGAGGTATGAAGCTGAAATTTATATCAATTACTCAGGTCTACTGTCCCTTGAAGCTGTGAAAAAATCAAACTTCTAAGCCAACGCAATCAAAAGATACAGCCGATTATATCGATATTTTCATCAAATTTTCGACACTCGCAAAGGAATCAAAACCTACAGGGTACTTCCCGTAAACTCAGAATCTTGAAATTTGGCATGAAGCATTGTCATATAATGCAAATATAGGAAAAATTGCGAAAATCACATTTTTTTAGTTATATAAAATAATAAAAATATTTTAATAAAATGAAATTTACTACTTTATTTCTCACGAACGAATAAAGGTATCAAATTGAAATTTATACCAAATACCTAGGTCTACTGTCCCTTTAACCCTGGTTTCTTGGTTGGAACCCTCGGTGCGCGAGTCAGACTCGCACTTGGCCGGTTTTTTTATGCTAGAGGCAACAAACGAGCAAGCGATGACCTGATGGACAGTAATCTTTGCCGCCTATGAACATCCGTGAAATCAGAGAGATAGCTAATGATCGTTTGAATGAGTCCATACTGTAGGAAGGAGGAAATACATGAGTTTAGTGTATAGCGCTAAACCTAATATTGTACATCAATAACCAATTTATTAAAATCATCGTAGCAAGTTTAGCAGAACTTGCTAATGAATATAAACGGACTTCCAACTAGGAGCATAAGACATAATGCGTAACTAATGAGAAACAGGACACATTGCGTAGGATTTTAATGTCTCGCCTGAGGGAAGACTGCAGTACAATGAGAGCCAGTAACTTGATCTAGATGTAGGGTTCCTACTGAGCCGCAAAACTTAAATGGGTGTGGGTCGGTCGTTTGCGAAGAAGGAAGATCCAGGAAGACCGACGACAGAAGAAAGTGGAGAGATATTGGATACGAATATAAATGATTTGTAGTGGGCAAATATATAGGCTGTTTGAGAATGATTTCAAGACGGTAAGAATAAGAACTAGACCTTTCGAGGAGTGTCTTTGGTGATATTAGTTCGCGTACAAACATCGTGTGAAAAGAAACGACCCACCAGACTCTTTAAAACAAAACTTTTTCAATTTTGGTCCAGTTTTTGAGATACACCAACTGCATCGCATATAAAAATCAACATAGTAGCATCTCAAATAATGTCGTTTTGAGATTCACAACCTTTAAGTTACGTTTCATAAGCTTTAAAAAAAAACATAGCATTAACTTAAAATCTCATAACGACATTTTAAGTTAATGTTTTTTTTTATGTGATAGGTGGCAGACGAGCAGACGGATTACTTGATTGATTTTCATGTGCGGTATATATTACTTGGCAATCCCATACTTTGATTATGTACTATAATGTGGTGTTGTTTTTCTCACCACCACTTTTCAAGAAGGGTCTGAAATTTGCCCAACATGTCTGCTCGTCGGCCACCATTACTTTTATGTCATTGGTGGCAAACGAACAGACGGATCACCTGATGGTAAGCGATTGCTGCAGCCCATGGACACCCGCCACACCAGTGGAGTCGCAAGTGCGCTGCTAACCTTTAAACCCTCCACCACTTTTCAAGTCTGCTCGTCTGCCACCTATCACATACAATAAAAAAAAACATTTCAGGTCTAATTTTCGTATAGAGTGTTAAGTAAATTAATTCGTATGAGAAAGTAAGAGTAAGTAAACCAACTGGAGAAAGATGAGCGTTTAGACTGTGTTTCCCACTCCAATCCGCCCGTCCGTGCACTCATTCAGCTGGTCTCACTGAAAACCAGCGTCATGGCCTTTGTCTGGGCTGTGACATAAGCTGAGTGAGGGCCATTTATACTAGACGTCATAACAAAGCATAATATTCATTTGGCACTGTCTGGACATGATTGAATATAGTTTTGTTTTTTTTTCCTTTTGTTTAATTTTTATGTATTTTTAATTGTTTTATGTTTTGTTTTCTGTTTGCGCCAAATTGTGTTCTGTTTACAATTGCTATATGTTCTGTGTTGTGATGTCTATAAAAATAAATATTTTCTTTCTTTCTTTCTTTATTTCTTTAAATATCTACATAACTTATGTAACAAATGTACTTTTAGTTACATTTATTAGTTACACTTTAGTCCACTTCGCATGCGTGGCAACTTATAATTAAGACAACACTTAGAATTAGCTACTGCGCTAGACATAAGACTTGTGTAGTGTGTGCATTAAATAAATAAATAATAAATAAATATTTCACAACATCACAAACATTGATCTGACTCCGAGATAGATAGAGCACCTGTGTTAAGGATATCAGAATCATCAGCGGAATTACAAATATATACATATACTAGCTGACCCGGCAAACGTTGTTTTGCCATATAAATAAAACGGTTGATCGTAGAAGAGTGAAAATTGAGGATTGTATGTATTTTTGTATGTTGTATCAATAAAAAAAGAGAAATTAAAAAATTTTGTCTAAAAATAAAAATAAAAATTTAGGGGTGGACTACCCCTAACATTTAGGGGGATGAAAAATAGATGTTGGCCGATTCTCATAGATACCGGATAAGCACAAAAAATTTCATCAAAATCGGTCAAGCCGTTTCGGAGGAGTATGGCAACGAAAACTGTGACACGAGAATTTTATATATTAGATTACTTTTCTTTTGTAAATACGTACTTATAATACATACAAACACCCAGACCAATACAAACAGACATGTTCATACACACAAATGTTTGTACAGTGCGGGGATCGAACCCGCAACCCTTGAATCAAAGGAAGCGTTCACTACTACTGTTCCAAACGGGTCGTCGGGTGCCTTGTTGGTTGTCCTTATAAATAAAATAAAATAAAAATAAATAAATAAGAATTACAGTAAAAATGAATATAAGATAAAGATAAAAATCTTTATTCAATTTAGGTCCACACAGAATACTTTTGAATGTCAAAATAGGTAGATAATATCTACCGCTGGTTCGGAATGTCGATTTCTACTGAGAAGACTGAAAAAACTCAGTAGTTACTTGTTTCAAATATTGATGATGTTACAGAGTTTCAATTCAGAAGAGAAAAATACAATTATGGAAGACTATGAATAACAACTTAAAAGATTAATCAATTAACATGACCTAGAGTCCTTATCATTGAAATAGTGTTGTACATTATAGTAACCTTTTTTCATTAGGCAGGTTTTAATGTGAGACTTAAACTTATCCAGTGATAGGTTAATGACATTTTGTGGTAGCTTATTCATCATCAGCCTATCGCAGTCCACTGCTGGACGTAGGCCTCTCCAATTGTTCGCCACTGTGATCTATCCATGGCTTCTCGCATCCAGCTCTTGCCAGCCATCCCGCGCAGATCGTCCTCCCACCTAGCCAGAGGGCGCCCTACATTACGTTTGCCAAGACGCGGTCTCCACTCCAGAACTCGTTTACCCCATCGGTTGTCGGTTCTGCGGCTAATATGGCCAGCCCACTGCCACTTAAGCTTGCTAATCCGGTGAGCAATGTCGATAACTTTGGTTCTCTGCCGGATCACCTCATTTCGGATTCGATCTCGGAGAGAGACGCCGAGCATTGCTCGTTCCATAGCCCGCTGAGCGACCTTTAAACTTGTGGACCAGCCGTACCGTAAGTGTCCACGTTTCGGCTCCGTATGTCATGACGGGTAGGACGCACTGATTGAAGACTTTCGTCTTTAGGCACTGTGGTATCGACGATACGAAGACACGACGTAGTTTTCCAAATGCTGCCCAACCTAACTGGATTCTCCTATTCACCTCATCCTCGAGGTTGTTTTTACCCAATTGCAAAGTCTGCCCGAGGTATACGTATTTTTGAACAACTTCAAGAACGGTACCGTGAATTGCACCGTGGTAGCTTATTAAATATCTTAATAGACCTTATAGTAAAAGGTCACATAATGTCTTACCCATAGACTTAAGATGCCGCTAATTCTTTGGCCTTACCCAATAGTTGCGAAGTCTTCTTTTGCCTCCATAAGCTGAACTAAGAGCAGATGTCAAGCCACCGTTTAAGTTTCTACTGTGGGATAAGTATATGAACGAGAATTAGGCTGCTAACTTGTGGGTTTAACGGCTTAACGCATTCGGCTACGGTTATGGCTCTGAGGCTTACGTTGTTAGTAGACAAGTTATTGTTATAACTAGTTTTTGCTGTTATAGTTATCATGGACGCTTACAACAAGAGAGCAGGAATCCAATTCTCGTGACGTGATATTTTATGAAAATGAAAAATGAAAAAATATTTATTTCCAACAAAATGATGTTACATTCCAAGCTAGATTATAATTATAAAGGACAATGTATTCTTACACCAAAACATTTTGTTGCTTACAAGATGTCCAGTTAGATTACCTTTGGTCCTCACACTAGGATAACCTGTATCGTGAGGGCCTGGCATGCGATTAACATATTAAGATTAAGGCGCTCTTGAAAACATAGTGCTAATAGTCATAATAAATTATATATATTTTGTGTCTTTATGTATGTATATGTGTGTATATATATTATATTATTTAAAAGTACATAATTACTAAAAGGATACACAGTAGTATAATATAAAAAGTTATAATATAAGATTACATTGCAATTTGTCTCGCTACCATAGTAATACTGTCTCATCATATGTTTATGTTTTTAATCAGGTTTTCCGAATCATCATAACTTAATGTCATCAGCCATTCTTGAATAATATTTTTAGCCTTCCGCGTAGGACACTATATACGACTTAATATATCTCCATCTTATGAATCCATACGGGCCGAGCTCAAAATTCCAGTGAGACTCAGCACCACGTGCTTATGGAGGAGCTTTGAGTTCTTTGGTCATATCGCCAAAAAGAGAGATGACAATTTGGAGAAGCTCCTTCTGACGGGAACGATGAGCGGAAGAAGGCCTAGAGGCAGAAGCCCCATGCGCTGGTCCGATCAAATCAGCTAAAACACACAGTCTCTGATGCAATCCACGCGGCTGAGGATAGAGTGAGCTGGCGGAAGATAGTCCAGGAGAAAAGTACTCATAGAGACCACGACCCTCAGCAGTGAGGACAAACGACGCAAGGAAGGAGGATAATATATCTCAAAGAACTTACCTTTTTGTATGGTTTTCATGCGAACTCTGTCATGTTTTTTATATTGTAAATTCCGAGAATCAGGCTATTGGTATAGATATAAAGTAAGCCGAGTTAATAAAGATTTTGTTTTAATATATACTACATTCATTTCTAAAGGCACCGTAAATTATTAAAAACTCTTAGTAAGTAAGGCCGGCCCAAAATTGATCATTGCTATGGCCGCCATCCTAGCCCCGCCTGTTTATATTACAAAGATTTTTTTGATTTATTCCGGAAAATAGGCAGACAAGCATGCGGCCCGCCTAATGGTAAATGGTAACCGCCGTTCATAGACATTAATATACTCCAAGTATAAAAGTATACTTACGTAATATTTTTTTATTTCATAAAACTATAGGCAATAATTCGGCACAGGATGTAAATTATTTCAATGTTATTGTTTCGTTTTGTTATAAGTCTTTATCAAGTTATTAATCTAGAAAGTTAGTCATATAGATATAAATAGCTTGTTATGACTTTCTAATGATATATAACATTAGAAGCCATGTACACATATATGCAATTTATCATTAAGCCAGTAAAACAAATAAAATTAATTTTTGAAAAAAAAAAAACCGACTTCAAGACTATACTAACAATATTTACAATTGAACTAAAAAGTATAAAATAATATTTCAATTACAAGCCAAAGAACACTAAAGGAAAATCAACGAAATTATTAATACTTATGCATACTATTTACATTTTAAAATCAGTTATTTTTGGAGTCGGTGCCAGCCACGGAGGACAGGGAATCCCGTTCCAGAACAATAATTATATTACTGTGTGTACAACAACGTATTAAACGCCACGCCACGGAGTGGGCGGGCGTCGGTCGCGCGCAGCGGGACGTGGAGCGGGACGGGCGGGGACGTGGCTGAGTGAAATACCCGAATGCGGGCAGACGCGCGAGGGCAGACGACGCTGATGGTTGTGTCTTAATGCTTAAAAATTTTTATGCGCTCCTTTCCATTTTTCAGTTGTTTTTCATTAGTTTATGTTTCTTTTTTGTGTTATTAATAGATAAATTATTTTATTGTCTTCTTTTCAACTATCGGTTGATTTAAATTATTTATGTAATTTCTTTTTGTGTCATTAATATATTGTTTTTGTTTTGGCTGGCACCGACTCCAAAAATAACTGATTTTAAAATGTAAATAGTATGCATAAGTATTAATAATTTCGTTGATTTTCCTTTAGTGTTCTTTGGCTTGTAATTGAAATATTATTTTATACTTTTTAGTTCAATTGTAAATATTGTTAGTATAGTCTTGAAGTCGGTTTTTTTTTTTTCAAAAATTAATTTTATTTTTTACTTTTAGTGGAAAGTTAGTTTATTTTTCAGTATGGGTAGGCCTTACTAAACGCGCTGCCCAAATGAGGCAGGGCCGTTTAGAGGAGAGTGACGCCGAGAGGCAAGATCACTTACAAAGAATAGAGAAAGAAATTCTATGACCATTGCGAATGAGAGTGAGGAGCAGCGGGCTCACAGACTTTCTTTGATGAGGACATATACAAATTTGTCAAGAAAGTTATGAAACTTCAGAAATTCGCGCTCGACGACTCGGTTTAAAACATGAAAGATTGTCAAACGAAACCGAAGAGCAATGTTCCCATCGCCTTGCCTTGATTCATGAGCGTTTATCAAAAGAGACCGAAGAGCAACGTTCTCATCGTCTTGCCTTGATTCATGAGCGTTTATCAAAAGAGACCGAAACAGCAACGTTCTCATCGCCTTGCCTTGATTCATGAGCGTTTATCAGAAGAGACCGAAGAGCAACGTTCTCATCGCCTTGCCTTGATTCATGAGCGGATTCATGAGCGTTTATCAAAAGAGACCGAAGAGCAACGTTCTCATCGTCCTTGCCTTGATTCATGAGCGTTTATCAAAAGAGACCGAAGGAGCAACGTTCTCATCGCCTTGCCTTGAATCATGAGCGTTTATCAAAAGAGGACCGAAGAGCAACGTTCTCATCGCCTTGCCTTTAATCATGAGCGTTATCAAAAGAGACCGAAGAGCAACGTTCTCATCGTCTTGCCGTGTTTCATGAGCGTTTATCAAAGAGACCGAAGAGCAACGTTCTCATCGCCTTGTCTTGAATCATGAGCGTTTATCAAAGAGACCGAAGAGCAACGTTCTCATCGCCTTGCCTTGAATCATGAGCGTTTATCAAAAGAGACCGAAGAAGCAACGCTCTCATCGCCTTGCCTTGATTCATGAGCGTTTATCAAAAGAGACCGAAGAGCAACGTTCTCATCGCCTTGCCTTGATTCATGAGCGTTTATCAAAAGAGACCGAAGAGCAACGTTCTCATCGCCTTGCCTTGATTCATGAGCGTTTATCAAAAGAGACCGAAGAGCAACGTTCTCATCGACTTGGTTTGATTTGCGCTCGTTTATCAAACGAAACCGAGGAGCAACGTTCTTATCGTCTTAATTTGCAACGCGATCGTTTATCAAATGAATCTGCCGAATCCAGAGCGACTCGATTAGATGCTTTGCGACAAACCGCTCGCAACCGCAGGAACGAATGTTGTATTAATGATTTTGAGGAGGCTATAAATATTTTTGCAGACGTTTCATGTGCCATTTGTAATAAAGCGTTATATCCACCACAACGTTGTAATTTGCATACTGCAATGTACAGTGCATTATTACAATATCGTAACATGTTCTCGCTGTCAAAATAATATTAGGAAACGGAAAATTCCGTCGGTAGCTTTCTGGAACAAAATGACAGTCGCGACTGTGCCTCAACAGCTAGCTAACTTGACCAAACTTGAAGAACGATTTTTATGCCGTGTTGTACCGTTTCTTAAAATAATGAAGCTTCAAAACCGTTTCTGTCAAGATTGGTGCAAGGGACAAGTTACTTTGTTTGCGAAAGACGTAGTTGAAGTTGCGGAACAACTACCACTTGCGCCAAACCAAGTGGTATTAGTTCTGGTTGTGGAAAGTCTCGAGAACTTGCAACGCTCCCAAGAGTTTAATTACAATTTGTTCGAAAGCCTCCACCCAGTCTGTTACCATTTTGGTGACCCATTGATCATGAGCTGGTTTTCCACCACTTTGGCGACTTTGGGACCTAATTCTTTGTTATGATCATGCAGTTCATATTGTATACTGATTTTCAAGTCGTTGAGAGTGATGTTAATTATGGAGGCTATTTTGAAAAAGATAATGACCACTTAGCATTTGCCCAAGATTTTGAATAATATTTATTTAGGACCACCTTTCTATGTGTTACCGTTTAGTCGGACTGTTCACCATAACCTGGTCTCCAAAATATTCTTTACTAATATAATAATAAATAGTAATAATTGTTCGGAAGCTGCCACTCAATCTGTTATAAATTCTGTAGGTTGTTGAATTTGACCTGGTCTCCCACCACTTTTCCACCATTACATCCTGGTCTCCCACCACTTTTCCATCACTACTTTTTCCAGACCGCATACTTCCCGAATTTCAGACCGCAAATTTCATATATATACCGAATTTCATCTCCAAACAACGACGTAATCTCTGTATTTTTTGGTTATTGTTGTTTTGTTCAAAAATCACTGAGTCAATTTTGATAAAAATTGTACGGGACCACCTCTGAATGATGGCCTATCAAACAAAAAAAGAATCATTTAAATCCATTCATAATTGGCGGAGAAATCGAGAAACATACATACAAAAAAAAAAACATACGGGTCGAATTGAGAACCTCCTCGTTTTTGAAGTCGGTTAAAAAGAGTAAATAGTTTTTTCGCTCTCCTGTAAGGCTGGTGTTTATGATTTACGCCTTTGTTGTACTAGGTGTGCGAACAATGCCAGGGCACAGTCCTAAAGCTGCTTACCGAAAAAGAAGAACTCTTTTCAAACCTCGTTTAAAAAAGGACATGTCATAGGGATAGGGAAAAACTGCGGCTGGAAGCTCATTCCAAAGTTTGCACGAAAATGGGCAAAATGAGCGCTGGAAATGAAGAAATTTCGGTAGCATAAAAATGTGGTGATATGGCAATGGCAAAACGACGCAGACAATATTCACCAGTTTTCCTAAGCTCTAAGTAAGTTTAAAATAGAAAATAATAAACTACCCAATTTGACCCATATTTTATGTTCCTTTGCAATTAAAATTAAGTGAATGAACATTGCGTGACCGCCGTCCCATCTGTCCCGGACTGCCGGACACCGAGCCTTCATTTGTTAGCGCTGATCCCGCTAGCCCTTTTGCCCTCCGCGATGCCCTTCGCTAACCACATACTGATGGTAATACTTATAAACATTTGTAATAGTGATTTTGTACCCATTTGTTTGATTTTCGGAAGCTTTGATTTTTATATGATATTTATTTCAGATCAAAGCATTCATATGCACAAAAAACCCATTTTTTTATGTAGAAGATGGCAGACGAGCAGACGGATCGCCTGGTGATAAGCGATTGCCGCTGCCCATAGACACTCGTCACACCAATAGAGATACAGGTGCGCTGCCAAATTTTAAACCCCCCATTCCCACGGATACAGTTACGGGCGTCCGGTACCCTCACTCACGCAGCGAAACACAGCACAGTGCTGCTCCACTATGGTTTTCTGTGAGACCGCGAGGTATCAATCCGGTCGAGCTGGCCCCTTCATGGCGAAACGTGGCTCTTCCACGATCAAATTACAATACACCTTAAATTAAAATATAGAACACACATCATTACCATCAGGCTGAGGAGAGCCAATATACTATAAAAACACACACACACACACACACACACACACACAGATAATTATATTTTATTGACGCAATCCGGTTCCGATCACAACAATATTCCTTTATGCGAGATTGTAGTTAGGATTGGACCGGACGCGCATACATATCCAGTGTGCGATGATCGGACAGTCCAGTCTCGGTTCTCGCGATTACCTTCATGAGGCTGGAATTACAAATTGTGAAGAACTAAAGGCAAAAAACTTTTCTTACTGTTAACATTGAAGCACGTCTTTCAAAACTCCGGGATCGAGGTAATTACCCGTGATTTTGGAACAATAGAGACGTCCTACCATACAAAAGGAGAACTCTGTTGCCTCCCTGAATAATACCGGGAGAGTTTTTATTTAAAACATCTATGGCCACTGTAAGCCTGTCTTTAGGGTTTTTCTTATCATAAATTCACTTGATGATGTTTCAAAGCTGTGATGTTTCAAAAATCTAAAAAAAAACCGGCGGAACAAAGCGGTACTCAAAGATCCAGAAAACAAATATGAACATAGTCCATTCAGTATCTGAGGGTGAATAGGACAGTTCTATTTTGTCTTATAGAGTGAGACGCTCCTTTTAAATTTTTAAGAATCGAGAATATTTTCTTTCGACTTCTATTTGAAATCTAACTGACTTTTTATTTGATTGATTTTTAATTTTAATCAACATTTGATTAACCCCCGACGCAAAAACGACGGGGTGGTATAAGTTTGACGTGTCTGTGTGTCTGTCTATGGCATCGTAGGTCCCGAACAAATAAACCGATTTTGATTTTGTTTTTTATGTTTGCAAGATGAATAAAGAGGGGGTGTTCTTAGCTGTGTTGGATAAAAATCGATCCAAGATGGCCGCCGTCACAAAGATTTGGGTTTTATGTTTTAACACTACTCCCACATTATGGGTATCATATAAAAGGGCTATTTGTTGTTCCAACTGCCTCAATATAGGTATCAAAGGAAAGAGCTTTAGTTGTGTCGGGGGTTTTATAAATTTTCATTTTATCTGGATATGGTATACTATATGTAAATATTCTTAGGGGTACACATGCAATAAATCACTAATAATTAAATAATATGCATTTTTATTATTTTAAAACTAGAAATACTCGCTTGATGTGTCGAAACCACCTTCGTCAGTAAAAGGAATTACCAGTTTTTGGTCCCTAATGCAATCTATGCGGACATATTTTGCACGAGACAATAATCGTGATTCGATGGTAAGATGGCCATATCGATTACTGAGTTATTGCGATTTTTTGTGTCAATATTTATGAACAAAAATTGCGATTAGCACATTTAATTCAATTTAAGATATTTTTCACAAATTTTATTGGTAATAACTATTTTAAATTCTTGTTCATATTAATTGAGAAAGATTAAGACTTATCATTTTGGAAAAATAAGAACACAAACAGTTAATGATTTTCACAACGTAATATTCATATTTGTGCCGTGTGGTCCCCGGCAGAGTAAAATAGGCCACCCTCACTCTTACCGAGGTGTCGTAAAAGCCGATTAAGGTAAAGCTGCTGGCATGATCATCAGCACCCAGAGAAGGAAAACTCTGCATTTATATCTAAACCCTCGCCAACCCGTCTGCCAAGCGTGGTGAGTGTGGCAATTACCCCTCATGTGATTGAGGGAGGCCCGTGCCCCAGCAGTGGGGACTTAAATAGGCTGACGATAACGATTTATATTTGTAGAAAGATGGATGCATGATACGAAACGTTTGAACGGTACTATTCACCTTCAGATACTAAATGGACTATAATTAACTATATTATTTGTCGACCCTACCCTTAAGTCCAAGAGTTGCGGGTTCGATCCCCGCACAGAACAAACATGTGTGCATAAACATGTCTGTTAGTATTTGTTTGGGTGATGAGTACTCATACGTACATCGCAAATGCTATTACTCATAAACTTATGTCTATATTTGATACAGATGTACAAAAAATGCTTTGAAATTGTAATAAAAATAACTTTATTATAAATAAAAAGTATATTATATTTGCTAATGCTATATATACATATTTGTTTAAGATCTATTCTTTGTACCTCCTACACGTACAAATAATATATTATCATAACTTACTCGAGCCTACCTACAGATCTTGAATATAATATTGCATGTAGGAAATAGTAATAAATTAAACTTATGTTTTATTTTTTAAGCACCTGGTATTTTCATAACTCTATCTCAATGATAACTTCATATCTACGACGTATTTATTTGGGCTCTGGAATGATATCTGAAAAAAAATATTAAGAAAATTGTAAATAAAATTCATGGCAGGAAAATTAAAGATTAACATCATCTTTTAAAGCATAACTGCGAGTGGATTGGTCAAGGATTATAATAAAATTAATGAAGACGGGAATTAGCACGAAAATTATATGATACAACATTATATATTCACATATTTTACTCGTAAAGTCCTTGAGTGGAGACCGCGACTCGGTAAGCGTAGTGTAGGACGCCCTGCGACAAGATGGGATGATGACATTCGAAGGCTGGCTGGTGTGGGCTGGATGAGAGTGGCCGAAAATCGGGAGCAGTGGCGTGCATTAGGGGAGACCTATGTCCAGCAGTGGACGAGTGTGGGTTGCTGATGATGATGATGATGATGATATTTTACTCGACGTTTCGACTACGTTACAGTAGCCGTGATCACACGCGGAAGCGTAGTCCGTTTCGCTTAGTTCCCGTCTTAATTAATTAGTTATACTCGTAGTACGAAGCGAAAATTTAAAAAGCTATGGTCAAGAATTGTAAAGTAGGATGGATAGTTTCTCAAAATTGTGAATACCCACAATATTTGAGATAATGTTTCTGAACGTGCAACCGTCATTTTGTAAGCCCGCAACCCTTGCACCAGAGGTAGCGTTCATTGCCACTGATCCAAACGGACATCAAAGCTTATGTTTAAAGTATTTTAAGTAGCCTATGCTTAAAGTAAGACAGCTTTTTCGTTGTCTATAGACACCCTAAAGGTTGCCTGGAAGAGATTGCTCTTAGTAATAAGGCTGCCTTTGTTGTACATATCCTGTTATACCTAGTATTAAGTTTTCATACTGTACTTTGTGTGCAATAAAAGTTTCATTCATTCATTCATTCACCCTCCTCCCCCCCTTCCTCATCTAAGAGTGTTTCCTGTTGCGTCTAAAGCTGTCGCTACGTTGCCTTGGTACGTTTGGACCATGATCCAGAATTCGGGAAGTCTAGTAATTACCATGAAGCGACTGCCTTCTCCTTATCTCAACCCTTCGACAAGGGAACCAGGAGCCCAATTCTCGGGCTCGTGACATTTATTTTCATACGACAAATATCACTAAAACATGGTTTTTTGTATGGCTTTTAGGCGATATCCGCCATAAAGTATCAAGACGGGAATCAACACGATATTTATTATGTGAAACTACATTTTGGTTCACATATTTGGCTCGACGTTTCGGCTACGTTACAGCAGTTGTCACAGTCCGCTCGTGACCACGGCTGCTGTAACACAATGTTGTTTCACATAATAAATATTGTGTCTATTCCCGTCTTGATACTTTGTAGTTATAATGCAACGCGAAAATCTATTAAACTAGATATCCGCCATGTTTTCAAAATATCACAAGCCCGAGAATTGGGCTCCTGGTTCCTTTGTCGAAGGGTTAGGATAAGCAGAAGGCAGTCGCTTCATGGTAATTACTAGACTTCCCGAATTCTGGATCATGGTCCAAACGTACCAAGGCAACGTAGCGACAGCTTTAGACGCAACAGGAAATACTCTTAGATGAGGAAGGGGGGTGGGGGGGGGAGGGTGAATGAATGAATGAATGAATATACTTTTATTGCACACAAACTACAATATGAAAACTTAATACCAGGTATTACAGGATATGTACAACAAAGGCAGCCTTATTACTATGAGCAATCTCTTCCAGGCAACCTTTAGGGTGTCTATAGACAACGAAAAAGCTGTCTTACTTTAAGCATATTTAAGCATAAGCTACTTAAAATACTTTAAACATAAGCTTTGATGTTTATTTGGATCAGTGGCAATGAACGCTACCTCTGGTGCAAGGGTTGCGGGCTCACAAAATGTTTGTATTCCCGCACAGTACAAACATTTTGTGTGCATGAACATGTCTGTTTGTATTAGTCTGGGTGTTTTCTTTGTATTATAAGCATGTATTTACAAAAGAAAATAATTAAATGTATGTGTTTGTAATTCCGCTGTTGGTTTTGATATCCGTAACACAGGTGCTTGAGTTACCTATCTCGGAGTCAGATCAATGTTTGTGATGTTGTGAAATATTTATATACTCGTATATAGGTAAAGCGCACGCAGTTACCGATACGCAGCGCATTCGATTGGTACAGTAAGGAACTAATGTCCAAATAGTTGATGTAAAAACTCACAAGAAGTAATTCTGTTTGGTTCATTCCATTGCTGCCTCACGCTGGTGCCAAATACGATGTAGATTACACCACATACGATGTACAACGTTGCACTCAGGTTGAACACGTACTTCCAGCTATCCTGATAATGAAAACAAAATGTTTTCATGAATGAATGTAACATTTATTGGCACAATACACTTACAAACAATATATAATGAACAAAAGGAACAATAACCCAAAATTCTTCATCAAGAAAAGAAGTGTAAAAATGCATATAGGAGAAAAGAAATAAATAAGGCTAGACATACGACAGGCACCGGGGTTGTTACATGAAAAAAAAATATTTTTTAAATTTATTATGGACTGACATGAAGGTAGAAAAAAAAGTTACCAAGAATTGAAGTTTCAGTTAAAACCCATTTTACATTAAAAATCGTTTTCTCTAGTTAAAATTAGTTATTACTTAATGTCTTTGTTAAAGCTAAAAATAATCTGTTAAAACTAGAATTTACCACTGATATATTTGATTTTCAGATAAAACTACTTATCACCTCGAGCTATAGTTAAAACTAGCGCTAGAAAAATTGATTTGGGATTGAAAATAAGATATACTTTTTAAAATTCCTGCAAGCGGGGCTTTGCAGGGGTGGACCTTTACTTCCCTAGCTTCTCGTGGGAACTATTCTTGACATTATAGACGACCATCTAAATTCTACCGGAGAGGTACCAGGTACCTCTGAGGCTATGCACCTTGGTAGCGATACTGAGGAGCATACGAACACTGCTGAAGCACCTGGGAGTGATGGACCAGGTACTTCTAGAGATCAAAGATACTGGGAACCAAATAATAATAGTCTAAGACTAAAGGAATATTTTAGAGAACATTGACTTATTAAATTTAGTTGCCAAGATAACAATATTGATTATAAGTGTAGGTAAATAAAATAATCAAATAAATCAACAGAACAAAACCATAATATTTTAAAAAGGAACATTAAAGAACATTAATCATACCTCGGTCGGAACAGTTTTAACTGATATTCGATTCAGACATTAGTCGATTCTAGTATTAACAAAGGCATTAACTAAAAACTAGTTCTTCTATCAACTTACTAGTTTTAACTGTAACATATACAAGTGTATAAATAAAATAATAACATTCATAGTGATAAGGCCGCCTTTGTTGTACATTTCCTGACTAAACTAGGTAAAACCTAGTAGCGACATCGATCGATCCATTGTATGAATTGTAAGATTCGACAACCCACACACGACCACACTGTCGATTACCTGTCAGTTCATTTATTTTACTTTATTAACCGAATAATGTGTAGTGTAGTAGCCTTATACGCCAAAGGTATGACCCTTGACGTATAAAGCAGGGTTCGAGGCCCAGTGTTTCAACACCGAAAGCTACAAAGTGTTAGGTAGCAGATAGATGCCTATACTTTGAAGCTTTCAGTCTCACTGCCGCGTCGGCCGCAGCTCCGGCGCTTCTCGTATTCCCGGGAAGATGAGACGGTGCTAGAGTATCCACGCCGGTAGCATCTCAAACGAGAGTACGTCCCATCTTCCAAGGGATGAGAGATTCCGTCTGGTCTCTTGCCAATCAAGTGAAATGCCGTTTAAGTATTTGTAATTCCTGTGTTGTCTGATCTCCATAACACAAGTGCTTTAGCAGCTTAGTACGGAATTTGGTCAATGTATTTGGAAGTTGTATGATTTCTTTTTCCACGGCAATTTTAGTAGAAGCATTAATTTTCTTAATGTATTAAGAGGGCGAATACTGCCCATTAGCGACGCAAATACATTTTTATTTAAAGCGATTAATGTAAGTAATTTAAATATTGAAACTCTCTGGAGTGCATTTGAGTATGAAATTTATGATTTTGTTAAGATACTCCAAGAATACATTATACCTAGTATTGGCGCACAGACACTATTTCCACAGTTTAACATAAGCTTTAAGGAAAACTATATTGTGCCCTTACCATCATTACAGTTATTATTAAATTTTATATTCAATTAAGGGACTGTTACACATGCTTCTTTTTATGCTTAAATCATGCTAATTTTGGGATAGTGCTACTTAGTACCATGTGTGGACGGACGTGCTTCTAATAAGCATGCTCAAAAATCGCACGCCGGTCGAATTTTGAGCATGCTTATCTATAACGCGGGTGGAAGAGGAAGTGTGGCAGAGTGCTTTAGCACGTGTAGATGGGTTTACTTATTTTTAAGCATGCTAATATGTGGCTAATTGATAGGAAACGTGGACAGTTCATTAAGCATGCATGCATATTTGGCATGCTTTTGAAGCATATTGAAAATTAACATGTTTAACAGTAGCTTTAATAAGAACTTGAAATCCAACACTCACCTGACCCTGCAACATTGTCCCAGCTGTGAGAGGAGCAAAGACAGAAAGTAGGTCAGCAAACCCATTGGTCACCCTTCCCATCCTGTTGGAGAAGTTTGGGGCCATGTCCTCGTGACCTAGCTGAAGAATCAATTAATCGCAGATATAAATTACCAATAAGATAACGTAATCCTTTTACGAATTGATGGTTAATGTGGGTTCAAAAGTGTTATTGGGATTGAAGGTTTATGTCAAAAATTAAGATATATTGTATATATTATGTATGTGTAATGATTTGTATGATACGTAAGAACTGGCACACTTTTCCAAAAAAATCCGATAGTCATAGTCTTAACACCAGAAATAATAATACGCTTGCTGTCCCGGTCCTCAGAGTTCATAAAATCGGTAATTCATTTGTTGGCTAAAGTATTAAGATATTGAATAAGCTACCACAAAATGTCAATAACCTATCACTGGATAAGTTTAAGTCTCATATTAAAATCTGCCTAATGAAGAAAGGTTACTAAGGTGTACAAGACTATTTAAATGATAAGGATTCTTGGTCATGTTAATTCATTAATATTTTGAGTTGTTATTCATACCAGCGGTAGATATTATGTACCTATATTGACATTCATAAGTGTTCTGTGTGGACCTAAATTGAATAAAGATTTTTTTAACTTTATTTAATTAATCTTTACATGAGCGTTGTGTTGAGCCCATGTTTATCGGGTAACCACGAAGAAAATACCCTAATTCCATGTGTGTTTGTCAATTGCTCACCGACTTATTGATCTGTGCATGCCGTGGCAGCCTTTAAGTAAGGCAGCACTATAACATGTAAATTTAAATCTAAAATTATCCATGTCAGGTGTATACTTTGTTGTTTATCCTTAAATAAATAAATATGTAGGATAATGTTGTAAACATTCGAAAGAAACAAAGAAACTCATGTTTTTGGTGTTGCGGCACGCATAATTTTTAGAGACAACACGAAACGCATCAACTACGTCCAGCACCTGAGGCCAATTAAAATGGTACACGACCGTATGTCGAACCAATCCGCAGAGCCCTCAGCGAAGACCAATCCGTACGGCCGGTTCCGGTTACGTCGCACGCCGTGTCGCCCAACCAAATCGGTCCGAGATGGATTTTGCACATCATTGCTCGGAATCTCTATGTCCGGTTCATCTCTAACTGTCGTCTTTAAAATTTTGTAACACTAGCCTGAAGTAAACGCAATTAATATAACGGATCTCAGCTTTATAATTTCTCCACCATCCTCATCGATACTACACGCAAATACATCTGATCCATCAGCGCCGGATTACGCACGGAACTAGCTCCCGAGGGAATCGATGAGAGAACGCAAAGGTGTCGTGAATAACAGCAAACATTTCCGTTAAATGTACTTCGCAAATCGGTAAGGTGTGCCAGTTGCAATATCCTATCCCTATCCTCCTTCTTTTGACTAATACTGTGCATTTTTGTCAATTCCAGTGCTTGCGCAAATACATAGTGCCTACTAGCGCACGTCAAAACGTTAAATCACAAACACATTGTAAAAGATAATTTATTAACAAGCTATGACAACTGCTCAACTATGTACCTGCCATGTACCACTGTTACAAATTATGTGAATCCACTCATCATCTAGAAACTGAATGCGGTAATGTTTCATTAAAGAAAACGGAAAGAACAATGAACTTTAAAAAAATAAATACTTAATCCATACTAATCTTATAAATTAGAGAGTGTAGATGTCAAATCTGTCTGTTTGTCCGTTTTTCAAGGAAAAACGGAGGGACGAATTTACGCGATTTTATTAATAAGATAGGCTACTTTTTGTCTCTTTCATATTACTGAAAATGAGCACTTACCAAAAATCCAGAATATTGGCCCGCGTTAAACATCAAAGCCAAAGTGAGGATTACTGCGGTCACTTTGAAGTTTGATTCGAATAAATTTAAAGTTAGCAACCCAAGTCCAGGACCGAAGAATCCTGGAAACAGAAATGTCTTGAACTTACAGCAGATGGTGAAGCAGCGGGACGGTGTTGCAGGGCAAAGCCTTTCGGCAGTTTTCGTGACACCTTTCTCATTTCCACGAGTAGGTGAGTCACTGGATAGATTTAGCTTGTGTGCTGCGCTAAAGGGGTTCAATCCCCCCGCTGAGCGCCCAGCTGTAGGCACGCCTCCTCTCAGTACCCAAGATACGGGACAGGGAGAGGGGCATTCGTCCAGCGTTACCAAAAAAAAAAGATATGGTGAAGCCGAATCCCGTTCAATAATTCGTTTGCTCACCAAGCGATTTGTTATGAAATACTTAAAGACATGTTAAGGACTACAGTTCTGTTTACAAGTTAAGCTAGAATGTCTTTATATTTTATTTATTTTTTTTTATTTTATTTTATTGGTTACACACAACAGAATTACAGTAGACAAAGATAATACATAGTAACTGTGCAGTCATGGTAGACTGTAAGTCCAAACCTATGTGTAAACAGCATGTCAATAACTAGTTATAACAAGCAACATTAAATTATAAATCACTACTTTATTATTAAATAACACATCAAACCAAAAAAAAGGAAAAAATACAACACAATATATGTACACATATACATGTACGTGTATATACATATACATATGCATACTCATATATACATATATACACACACACACATACACACATGTACATATACATATGTTTTAATTAAATTAATATATTTCAATTACTTTAAATATGATAAATAATTTAATTTGATTTAATTTAATAATGAATAAAAATAGAATAGGTACAATAGAATTAGAATTAAGTGATATTAAATGTCTATGATTCAAATAAATTTAAGATTAAATTTTACTGCATTTAAATAGTGCCAGCTTCCATTTACCGACTGATGATCCATAGATGTCAGGCGCGTCCCTCAGTTGAGAAACTAAGGCATTGTATTCACGGCACATTCTTAGGACTGGATTATGGAATGAAACGTTGTTATTGCAGAGAGGGATTGAAAAAACACAACCACGTCTAGAGGACCTATTTGGCACTCTGAGTCCTATTTCTGAAAGAATCTGTGAAGCTATAGATCCACTGATGATTTTGTGGAGATAACAAGGTCTTGAATTTTGCGGCGGCACTCTAGTGTCCTTAATTTAAAGTAACGTAGGCGGTCCTCGTAGGTAGTAAGGTCTCTTTTGAGGCCAGATCTGAACGTTAAAATTCTGACGAGACGCCTCTGAGTTGACTCCAGCATATCTATGTATGTATTGTATTGCGGTGCCCAGATCACCGCAGCGTACTCCAGTTGGCTTAAAACCAATGATTTATATAATGTTAGTAAGCTACTTGGGGACTTAAACTCTCTAGAAGCACGACAAATGAAACCAGTCAGTTTATTACATTTTTTAGATAACATTTCAAAGTGGCAGTTGAAGCTTAATTTATCATCAAATAATACGCCCAGATCTCGAGTGACTGATTTTCTTTCAAGCGAAATGCTGTCTATTACATAGTTAAAGATTATGGGGTTGCGTTTGCGAGTAAAAGATATAATAGAACATTTTTTAATGCTCAAACTCATGCCATTGTCAGCACTCCAGTCCAGTAGAGTGTCGATGTCAGTTTGAAGTTTAATGCAATCTCTGACTGACTCAATACGCCGAAATATTTTTAAATCGTCTGCGTACAACAGTGGGGTGTTTTGAAATTTAGGGATTAAATCATTTATAAATAAAATGAAGAGCAAGGGTCCCAAATGTGACCCTTGTGGGACTCCAGAGACGATAGAAGCTGGCTTTGAGAGATAGCCCCTTAGAGCCACTAGTTGACTGCGATTTGTGATGTAAGATTCCAGCCACCGAAGAAGACTTCCATGTATACCGACAGCTTTTAGCTTGATAATTTATACGCAATGATAATTGTAGTTTGTTGTATAAAATAAATAAATCATGTGTTAGCTCAGTGAATAAGTATGTGCCCGTCTTAACGGGAGATTGGAAGTTGGAATCCGAACATGCACCTTTAAATTTGTAGAAATGCTATGTGCATATTTACACAGGGTTCACAGTGATCTATTTATCTATTTGTGTGTACATAATATTTATGTAAGATCATATAATTAACACTGTGACATGCAAATTCAGTATTGGGTATTGAGTATTGCTACTAACTCAGCAATGAAAGAAAACATCGTGAGGAAACGCAACACGTTTCGAATAGTTTCTGAAACGTGTAACTATGATTCAGTTGGTCTGGTTCTCATGTTGCGAAGTTTCAGACGACAGTCGCTTCATTGTAATTCCGAGACTCCCCAAATCCTGAATCATGGTCGCTTAGACCAGTATCCCGAGATCCAATGCCTTTGATCGCAGCCGCAGTCATGGATAAACCGAGAATAAGTTACTAGAATGTATTATAATAATCCTCCAACCGCGGCGGCCGAACTGAACGCAAGATATATTTTAGTGATCAAGTGTTTGTACAACACAAGCGCACTGTCTTTTCCTTTACCCTCATAATCCGATGAGATACCAGTGTGACACGACCGGAAAGGGATCGGGCAAAGATCATGCATATGCTTTCTGAGGCAAGGGGGTAAAAGACCGGCCTGACACTGAGAATTTCTCAGCGAAAACATAGGCACAAATTTATGGCGGGACCAGGGGATTGAATCCGGGACCTCTTCCTCCGTTGCTTTAAGGTGCTACTCACTACCCACTGCGCCATCAAAGCAGTCAACTAGAATATCATCATCATCATACCAGTCAATAGACGTCCACTGCTGGATATGGGCCTCCCCCAATGTTCGCCACACAAATTGGTCTGTGCCGCCCGCATCCATGGATTCCCGCGACCTTCACCAGATCGTCGGTCCACCTTGTGGGGGGCCTCCACTCAAGGACCTTTCCGCCCCAACTGGCCGCCTGTTCTCCTATAGAGTGTATAAAATATTATTTCCTTACCAAATCCACTGCAAATTTTCCTCATGGTAGTCACGCTAACCCAGTTTTTCTTGATTACAGAATTCGAGACAAATCTTACAGGCAAAACCATTATAAACATAGCTATAAATGGTCCTGAAGATATCAAACCGTTCTGGAAAAGAAAACAATATAGTATATTTAGCATGTCGAGTAAGCCTTGGGAATCTTTATCAGCTGTAAATGTCCGTACAGATCTACCCTAAGCATTTGAATTCACCGAGGAAACCTTGCAATCTTTTTATCCTATTAGTAAATTGGTATTAACTTAAAAAGGTAAAACCAATTTACTTTTTTTATCTTTGAGCAAATTAGAAAGTTTTCTTGGTTGATTAAAAATGCTGTTTGTGACGTAACGAAAATTGCAAGAAAACTTTTATTTTTCAATTAATGAAACTTTGAATTGACACACGTTTTTATAAAAAATACGTAATGGTCCCCTACGTACACCCAAGTGCGAGTAGAACTCGCGCACGAAGGGTTCCGTTCAATTGATGTTATTATTTATTTTTAAAATAAATTACATAATTATGTATTTTGTTAATATTTTTACATTTTAGTTGATTAAATGTAAGGGAAATTGCTATTGACGCCCTCTTGGTCTAGTGGTTTAAGTATCGGGCCGTCATCTCGGGGTCATACGTTCGATTCCCGGGTTGAGTAAAAAGTATGCTTCGAATTTTTCGAACATAGCTCGGGTTTGTGAACACCAATCCGGATTTGGCAAGCGATTAACCACTGCGCTTGCCAAATACGGATTGGTGATCCCATCATAGTAGAGTTGACTTGATTTCTATGATGGAGGCCTTTACCCTGCAATGGAAACTGTCCCACTATATACTGATATAGGCTGATAAATTACTTTACTAAATTGCTATTTACGATTTATGAAGACCTATCCTATACCTATAGACACCCCATACTAAGATTTAGTTCATACGGACGGCTTGACTGGCGTACTGATGGACAGAAATTACTAATCAACAAGAAATCCATTAATTGCCATTTGCCTACGGTACCCTATAAAGAGTATTTTTTTTATTAATGACAGGTACGCTTACCTTTACCATATCAATTCCTTGCGTTTGGTTTAAATACATTGGTAACAACGTCATCAATGACCACAGGCCCCAGTTTTGAGCACAATTGGCTATAACCAGGGATAGAAAAGATAGTGACGTCCATAGTTCATACCACGGAGTTTTTATTTCCTGAAATAAATTAGTAAAAAACAGTGATCGGATTCAGGTTAAATTTTAGATGAAATCCTTAACATGGACACGCCAACGGCGTTTACAAATGAATGAAAATGTTGATCAGGTGAGCCGTCTGCTTGTTTGTCATAATGTAAAAAAAAGCTAATAAACAATGCAGACTGGTCACGCAGCGAAACACAGCACAGTGCTGCTTCACGCCGGTTTTCTGTGAAGCCGTGGTATCACTCCGGCCGAGCCGACCCATTCTTACCTGAACATTACATTCTTGTTTCAAAGAATTCCTTATGAAGATCTTCTCCTCTTCACTAATTAACCTTGAGGTCTCTGCAGACTTGGATCCCAAAAGTATGTAAACCATACTCCAGATAGCTCCTGTGAGAGTATTTATGTAGAACACCATGTGCCATCCCCACTCCTGAATAATGTAGCCAGAGATGGCGAATTGGAGAAAAACTCCAAACAGCGTAGCTAAAATGTAATGTTAATATTATTGAATAATAATTGGAAAAAACGCGACTTATAGTGTGTGCACAAACACAAGCGCACTCTATTCCCTTGCGCTCATAATCCGATGGGACACCAGTGTGACACGACCAGAGAGGGATTGGGTGCAGGATTAACGATTAAACTTGCTTTCCAAAGCACGGAGATACAAAACCGCCTATTTCCAGACTCCGGGCTGACACTAGGAAATCCTAAACGAAAACTTAGGTTCAATTTGGCCCGACCCGATAATTAACCCCCGACCTCTTTTGAAGCCGTCGCTTTAAAGTGCGACCCACTAACCTTTATCGAACCTTTAACTAATTATTGAACAACAACGCAATAATAAGGTAATAATAACAAAAGCCAATTTTTGTAGAGCTTATAGATCACAGTCCCTCCACCAGCCCATGGTCCTTCCTACCGTCTCGGCATACGGACCGAATCTTAGGAGACGCTCACCAGGTACTTGCTAAGGGCTCTTTCCCCGGTGCGTTTCTTCACTCCCTACGAAGTCTGTGTCTGTGTCCCATCTCAATGTCACTTCTCCCCAAATGGGGCGTGAAACACCACAACACAAGCGACTCGCGCTCGGGCAGTTCCACATCAATCAATCTCCTTCCTGATGTTAAGCCTTTTGTGTGCAAACTCACGCAACCGTCGAAAACCTTCTGTAGAGCTTATAGATCAGTGGTAAAGAACACCTATACAGGAAGTCGGTGGTTCAAATCCAAGTATCACACTAAGCAAAACACGATGCAAGCGCTGTTACGGCCCGGTTTTCTGTGGGGCCGTATTATCAATTTAAGTTAGGATAAGATTAATTAATATTCTTACAACTCAATAAAATAGTTCCAGCAAGTTTCCTTTCTTCTTTAGGCAACCACTTATCAATGAGATTCAGGACTGCCGGAACCATCGCACCTTGCGCTAAGCCTTGCAAAACCCGGCATGCAAGAACCAAGTGCCAACCGCCCTGAAAAATATAACCTTATATTGATAACGGGAACATAGTACTTTTCAGTTTCCTTGTTTACTGAAGCAAAACTTCTATTATGTTCCCAAAATTCAAACGTGAACAGATTTTTAGTAAAATCATTGGTGTATTGACCAGCCACATTTGGTTTATAGTCTTTTTTTTCATATGATAGGAGTCACAAGTGTCCTGCTAACCCTTTTAACCCAATTTTTACCCCAGATTAGGCATCCGGTACTCTCACTCACTCAGCGAAACAGTACAGACGCTGTTTCACGCCGGTTTTCTGTAAGGCCATGGCATGGCATTCAGGTCGAGATAGCCTATTAATGCCAAAGCGTGGTTATATGTGTATAGTGGATTTTGCAGATGATCATGGGCGGCGAAGATTACTTTCCATTAGGTGACTCGATTGCTCGTTTGTCGCCTCTAGCATAATAAACCGGCCAAGTGCGAGTCGGGCTCGCGCACAAAGGGTTCCGTAGCAGCAAATATACATTATAAAGATTTTATATCATCGAGGATTTTTAAAGGTGTACAATACTGTAGTATATTTTTTGATCTATCTTATAAGGTTCAGCCATCGTTTTCAGTGTAAGCACAATAACTTAACCAAAATTACAGTTAAATCAACCTATCTCAAAAACTATAAGAGATACTTTGATCAAACCAAAAATCGTTGAAAGAGTTAATTAGCATGCATCACCTCTATTTTTTTTAGAATTTTATACCCCGTAGTTATAAAAATAGAGGGGGGGGGACATACTTTTTACGACTTTGAGAGCTGATATCTCAAAAACCGTTCACTTTGAGAAAAATGTTTTTTAGAAAACTTTATATCATTTTAAAAGACCTTTCCATTGATACCCCACACGGGTATGTACATCGAAAAAAAAAATTTCATCCCTCAGTTACATGTATGGGGGGCCCCACCCCCAATTCTTTTTTTTACTATTTAGTGTCATATTTTTGTAGCGGTTCATACAACACATATTCCCATCAAATTTCATCACTGTAGTACTTATAGTTTCCGAGTAAATCGGCTGTGACAGACGGACAGACGGACAGACGGACAGACGGACATGACGAAACTATAAGGGTTCCGTTTTTGCCATTTTGGCTACGGAACCCTAAAAAATGGAAGTTTTGTTGTTTACTAAAGCAAGACATTATTATTAAACGGTTTTATTTAGCTCACCCTGTTTGTTTTATTATTTATTCTTGGATCAAATTTTGTAATTCAAATTTCACCATGTTCCTGTCAACCGATTAATCTGAAATTTTTTACACACTTCGGATTTTGGTGACAATACAATTATAATTATTCATTATCATTATAAATTCAAGATAGCCGCCGGTACAAAATGGTGGATAATTTATGTTTTATTAATCCCATCAATATGGGTATCAAATGAAAGGGCTCAACAAGCAGAATACAATATACTATAAAAAATTGAAATCCAAGATGGACGTGGCCACGTCCATCTTGGATTTCAATGTGGTTATAAAATGGCGTATTAGGTGAGGGCATGAGTAGTCGTGTCCAGAACAGTTATGTCCAAGATTGTGTGACGTTAAAAGGACAGATCAAGTCTCTGGAAGGGCTGTGTATTGAGGAATTAGATTGTAATAAATTATCAGGTAAAAAAAACATGTAATAATGATGCACTAAAAGAAATAATTAGAATGAGGAATATTCGGTAGGCATTTCCGTTCAATACTAAAAACTATAAAATAAAAATCGGTAAAAAACTTTTAAGCTAAACGGTTTCATCTCATGTGCACTGAAAACTAGAAAATAATAATAACAATTAGGTATTTTGAACTTATAGTTCAGAAATATTTAAGTACCAAGCAGAATAGCTTTTAGGCATATTAGACTAAAATAAAAACGTGGGGCCCGTCTGAAATCCTACCTATGGCAAAGCATATCTTTATACTTTGTAGATCATGAGCTCGGCGTTCGCTGGTGAAACCGCCACGGCTGGTTATTGATTGTTAAAATCTTCAGTTACGATTATAGTAAGTCGATGCAATCTACACCTAGTATAGAAGAAAGTATTACAGCAATATTTAATGGGCCCCACGTTTTTATTTTAGTCTAATATGCCTAAAAGCTATTCTGCTTGGTACTAAAATATTTCTGAACTATAAGTTCAAAATACCTAATTGTTATTATTATTTTCTAGGTTTTCAGTGGCACATTGAGATGAAACCGTTTAGCTAAAAGTTTTTTTTAACCGATTTTTTTTGGAATTTAAGCTAGGCTGCCAAAATTCAAATGGTGGCTTTTCGTAGAAATTATTTTGAATTGCTGACCAGGTTTGATTGTTTGACTAACATTGTAAAACTTGAATAAAAGCGTAGAAAAAAACATCTAATTTTCTTTATTAAAATCGTATTTGCAAACCCATAATATGTTAAAAAATTGCCTACAAATAATATCCATATGATATGGTGAGTAAGACAAACATATACGACCCGCCACTTGTAAGCACATGGGAAACACCTACAGACGAAGATTTTTTTTGGTGTGGCTCTGGATAGAAAGGCCAAATCAGGTTTACCTCACTCCGCCTGATGGTAAGCTGCCGTGAAATCAAATATTGAGGCTGACGGCACAAAGAACTAACAAATAACCCTTGTGTCTGCTATTCCTCACCCTAATGGCCTGCTGAGATGCCGTGTCATCGCCCCGCCTAAAAGACCCCGGTTTGTCATGAATGAGGAAACACATGGCTGTGGGGGGAGGGCACTGCATGTCTTGATGGCTCGGGGCAGGAACGAAGAGCCAAACTCTTGTGTGCGGCGCTCGCCATTGCCTGGAATGGTATGCGGATGGCAACGGCTGTCCAGCCGTGTTGTCGGCAGTTGGAGAAGGGGTCCTCCCCTTAGGGATAAGTTTAATACTCATCAGAGCATTCCCCATTATAGCGGCGGTAGAGAACACTTAGACTGGCAATGTCTCTAACGTAGCTGAAGGGAGATCTAGACTTAGTCACCTCATAATCTCCAACATACGGATAGCACTTCGCTTCATACCTATCGAGAGCCTCCAGCAAGTACTTAGCATAACCATCCCAGAGATGGGATATCTTTCAAGTTTTTTTCTAACATATTGTTGTGTAACTATGGAAAAATCTTAAAGTGTTCCTGATGTACTACGAAACCCTAAAAAAGGTTTAATTAGCAAGTAAATTTGGTACTTACATCATACGCACCTAAGGGTATAAACGCAGGCCACCCGCACCACTCAGAGCCACCCCCACCACGACGAGGACCTTCCCCCCAAGTCTGGCAGCTAGTCCTCCTCCCTGGCACCTTGGAACACCAACGTGGCCGAGCCATGAAGGCGGAGAGGATGAGCGTCTGGTGAATGATATTCCAAGTAAATGGCTGGAAATAGATAAGGTAAATATATACATTTCATACAACGTCTAAGAAATATATGGGGTCGACCTCACGATAGATAGATAGATATTCTTTATTGCAAAAAACAAAATACAAGTATTATACAACAACAACATACAGTACAATAAGGCGGTCTTATCGCTTCTAGCGTTTACTTCACGATCTTTGGCGTATCAGGCAGTGCCTTTGTTTTTTTTATATTGATAAGAGGCAGACGAGCAGACGGACCGCCTGATGTTAAGCGATTGCCGCCGCCGGTGTATACTCGCGACACCAGGAGTCACAAGTGCGCTGCCAACATTTGAAAACCCCTTTCGCCCGGATCGGGCCTCCAGTACCCTCACCCACGCTGCGAAACACAGCACAGTGCTGCTTCACGCCGGTTTTCCTTAAGGCCTATACCAAAAATGCCATCAAACAAGAACCTGTAATTTTTTGCGGGCTAAAAATTATTCTTTATTCGTTCCCGGATTCTAAGCTAACAATTCTCAACTCACTTTTCAAATTGGTCCAGCTATTATTGAGTTATAAATAGTATAACTAACACGACTTTTTTACATACTTACTCGTGTATAAATTATTTAAAGAACCCTATGGGGCATAAAACATAGCTCCCCAAAAGGGAGCTATGTTTTATCTAAAGAAATTAAAAGTTTATTACTTCACGTATATAAGACATTTATATCTTATGAATAGCTTACCTAACTGAATCGACTTGTCTTTTTGAATTTATTTGTGTAACGCAATGTAAAACGTAAACTCATAATTGTAATACTTAGGTATAAAAAATATATGAGATTACATTTTTAACCGACTTAAAAAAAAGATGTTCTCTATTCGACATGTATATACATATATTTTTTATATTTGTTATTTGTTAGGGACACTTAATGTTTTTGTATCTTTTTTCAAAACTGCACCAATATTTACGCCGGACTGTATTAATTTTGTGGCTCTGCTGATGATTGAAGGTACTTCCTCAACGGCAAGGAGTTAAGGATAACTCTTTTAATACTTTACTCACAATTAGTTTTTAGTTTTTACGCGAGGGTGGAAGAAGGGCGGGGGAGCTGTCAAAAAATGAGACACTAAAAAAAACCGGGATTAGGCGCAGACTTCGGTAAAACCTTTTCTCGAGTGTACTGTTATAAAAGGCTATTTGAAGTGTATGAAGTGCTAGAAATATAATTTAACACTTTTTAGTTCGTGGTTTTTGAAGGGGGGTTTTCTTTTCACAAATTTTTTTTTTACTTAATATCAGGTACTTACCATGGGATTGAGGTCAAATGCTTGTCTATCGTAACATGAACAAATATACATCTAAAGTGTATCTAACTATTATATTTTACTTACAATGCCATTTCATCAGGTTAGTTCATAGCAACTATGACTAGCTTCATAGTAACTTCGGGATTCCGTTGCCTGAGCCATCCCCAGCGCAGCAGTAATACCTGGACATGTCGAATCCCGATCATCTCTCTGGAAAAATACTCTGAGTATAACACATCCCACGTTGTTGTCCCAGAATTTGAATGAAGGTACTTGTTGTTTTAGAGCGTGCGCCATCCAGATAAGGCAAGTAGATTGAATTCGAACGAACAACATTTCTCACATGGTGTCGCGGGTGTCCTGGGCGTGCGCGATGGATTAGCCATCAGGTGATAAGTCGGTGCCCCCTACCACA
>CM032472.1:85664-338164 GCA_019059595.1 Marasmia exigua
CAGTTGTAGCTAATGCGAGGAGTCGGGTCGTTCCTGCAAGTTGATGCGTTGACCAACTTGCGCACCAGAAGGAGCGCTTCTAGCTCAGTGGATAATATACACTCGTATATAATACGTGTGCCTTCTCACACGGGAACATTTTCGGATTGGAATCTATTACTTCTAATTTGAAAATGCGCCTCTCTGGATTTTTCAAATCTGCATGCATATTCTACCATCAACTTAGCGGTAAGGGAAAAGATTGTGTGGCAACCTGCATACTTCGGATAGTCAGTTGGATCGATTTTCAGTCAATCAATCGATTGATTGACTACAAATTTAACTTAGACACATGAAAGGGTACCGAATCCTTTTGTAAATTAAGTCAGAAATCCTGATAGGTAAAGAGGTCGGCCAGTCAAATCTCTTACATTAATGGCGCTAGACTACACTCAATTGTTGAATTTCCGAAAAGCGGGACTAGATCTGCCTTGCGTGGGATGGTTTCCCCGTATGCAGGATTTGGCAAGGGTTGAGCTCCTGTGGACAATATACGCTGTAGCAAGTTATTAAACTGAAAATCACATAGCTATTTCTAACCTTTTTACTCTATTTCATTAAATAATTCTGCCAATTCCAGATCTTCTACGGTATAATATCTTGATATTTATTATTCATCGAAAAAAGAATAGAACTTCATATTTACGGAATCACGATCGATATATACTACATACAAATGTGATAGAACTTTCGAAGCGAATCGCTGATTGATACATTTTCATGCTTGGGAAATTCCGATATAAAGGTCATACATTCTTCTGATTAAACTTGTATGTGAGGATTGAAACCAATTATTCTAACTAAGGAATATAATTTTATATATAAATGCAAAACATAAACACATACATAATTTATACGTAAAACAAAAGTACGGCTAGCAACATAAGTCTAAGCAGACTTTTGAAAGGTTCTTCTTGTACTTTGGGATTTTATCCAATTAAATTTAGGCACCGCCTGACGCAAGCGTCTCTTGAACCAACCAACGTACATTATGTCGGTAACACAAAAAGCATTAATGTGTCGAATGTCATTCCCAAACTTTTCCTTTGTTATGTTTGAGTCATTATAATCTGGATATCTTCAGGCATATATCCAGTTTCAAAGAATAAAAATCCTTTTAAACGGGCATATATCGTTGGTTGTTTTGGTAAATAAATGTATTAAGAGAAAAAGATGTTATTCGGTGAAACATTCGTAAGAAAGAAGTAACCAAGATAAATAAGTAATAAAAACATTGCAGGAGGCTCCGTAGAGCCTAGTTTACATAGTTGAGATTAAGTATAATCTACAACATTTTTAGGTCACAGGAGTGCCATAGAAAGTAAAAAAATATGTGATCTGTTTTCGGTTTGGTACGTTTTATATGTCATATGTGACAGACGGATAACCTGATATTAGGCGATTTCCGCTGCCTATGGACACCCGCGACGCCAGTGGAGTCACAAGTGCGCTGCCAACCTTTAAACCCTTCTTTCCCCAGGATTGGGCCTCCGGCACCCTTACTCACGCAGCGAAACACAGCACAATGCTGCTTCACGCCGGTTTTCTGTGAGGCCGTGGTATCACTGCGGTCGAGCCGGCCTATTCATGCCGAAGCGTGGCTTTTCTACGGTGGGGGTAGTTTATGCTACCTATCCCGTAGATTATATTTATGTAACAGACTGGTGCCAGGAATGTAGCATTAGATCATATCAAGAGCAGACCTAACCCTTACTTAGGGGAAAATCTCTACCGAATTACAAAAGAAATAGCATCACTTCAGAATGTTCAAATCACGTCACATTAACAGACGGGGTAATGCAGAAAGCTCAGAGATTTATATGTTTCACACACACACACACACACACACACACACACACACACACACACACACACAACATATTCTCCAAATTTAAATTTATATATTTTAAGTTTTATTGTAACTTTGTTAGATTTGTTAGCCGAACACATTTTCCTTCTGGTAATCGTAATATCAACCTCCACAGGACAGGCATTGCCTAGTGTGGGGGTCAGTTTCGTGTTATTCTGTGAAATGTTATATTGGCAATAAATATATTTTCATTTTTTCATTTTCATTTCATTTTCATCTTATGCCAGGACTAGACTGCGCTCGCGGCGTTACTCACGCAGTTTTAGTCTTTATTACAAAAGTCTTCATTCAAACTTCAAACCCGCCCAACTACCCCTTAGGGGTTGAAAGTTCAAGTCACTTTTTTATTCAAAACCGGTGCCCAAACATCAATTTTAAGATTTTAAATTTACCCCCTCAAAGAGTGATTTTACAAAAACCTTTAAATGAATTACTTTTTATTTTAATTATACGTATAATATACAAATGTTCACTTTCCTAACATCAAAATGACGGACTTCCATATAAACTTCAAACCCCCTTTAAGAGTTGAATTTATGAAAATGTTAAAACACTTGTTCTTGGTTTAAAATAAGGAAAACGTGTAGTGATTTTCAAGATTCTTACTTTAAAATGGCTAAGTCCCCGTACTGTCATTTTTTATCCCCTATTTTACCCTCTTTAAGGGTGATTTTCAAAAAACGTTAAATGGGTTGCTTTTTATTTCAAATTTTTAGTCTGAATACAAATTTTAAAATTTCTAACATGGCGGACTTACATACAAACTTTTAACCCCCTTTTTACCCCCTTAAGGGTTGAATTTCGAAAAATCCCTTCTCAGTGCTCACTTTCACTATTAAAGGAACCCCCTCCCTAAATTGTAAGTTTTTGGGGTAGTAGTTTGGGCTGTAAGTGCATTTTTAGTCTCTAAGTCACTCAGGTTCTCCTTTTATATTATAAAGATATGGATCTGTATTCATCTCAAATCATTCTCCACCATTTACTTGGGTGGGAAGGGGAGTGTAAGGGTTGGTAGCACACTTGTGATTCCGCTGGTGTTGCGTGTGTTTATGGCTGCAATCGCTTTATCATCAGGTGATCCGCCTGCTCGTCTGCTACCGATGACTGAATAAACCCAAGGCGATTGGTAGATAAAATAATATATTTTAATAATAATCTTAAATGACAGCACCAATCACAAAAAGTCTTTGACATTATTCGTAATCTTATTATCTATAACATATGGAATAAAATATTTCCGATTTGTTTGTTGACTGTATCAGGCGCTGTTGATATATGAAGTGCTGTTTTGTTAGAGATATCAGAATCCTGGCAACTGGTCCGATGTTACACGATATTACTAGTGTTCCGACTTTGATAACATTAATGAGTTTTGCACGCCAGATATTAGAAAACAAGTTGGATGTGGAGAGCTCTCACAAGTTCTCTAGTTTCTGCACAAACGAGCTGCGCGATTTATCAGAAACTGGAATGACAATTAGAGTCATCTGTATTATATTAAAAGCATTCAAGTGCGAGGCCGACTTGCGCACGAAGGGTTCCGTACCATTGATTTTATTATTTATTAATAAAGTAAATATATATGTACGTGTGTTGAAACCCTAAAAAAGGGGAAAGGAAGTATTCACTTCACATAACAGTTTTAACCCTCGACGAAAATACGACGGGGTGTTACAATAAGTTTGACGTGTGTATGTGTGCGTGTGCGTACGTGTTTGTATGTCTGTCTGTCTATTGCATCGTAGCCCCAAAACGGATGAACAAATATTGATTGTATAGTTATTTTTCCTTAAAACCGTTTGGTTTCATACAACATAAATATAGGTGTCGAACTTTGTATTGCTTGTCTTTTTTATGTAATAATAATCATAATATTCAAATCCAGTCCGTTGCACAACGATCCAACATACAATTTGTATTCCATTCACAGACCCGATATATAAATTAAAGGAGCCTTGTTTCATGGAATACATTATCAGCTTCTTGATATATCTTACCAAGATACCACATTTGAACTTGATTGCTGTACTACGACTCGTGCGCGGCTAGCGACTAAATGTCTTGGCAAACTAGTCAGAACTTTGGACATCCACACTGCAGTTTGGCGGTCTTAATTAATTTGACATTTAGCTAACATACTAATAAGAACTGGTAAAGGGCACTACCATCAAATAATAATATACTCCAACCGATTAGGGTTACGGCGGCCTCTCATGTGTGTGCGCAAACACAAGTGCGCTCTCTTTTCTCTTACCCTCATAATCCGATAGGACAATAGTGTGACATGATCAGAGAGGAATCGGGCGCAGGATCAACGGCTTAACGACACAAGGGTACAAGACCGCCAACTTCAACACTCCGGGCTGACAGTAAGAACTTCTTACTGTAAACTTAGGTACAATTTTATGGCTCGACGCGGGGATCGAACCCGGGACCTTTTGCGCAGCTGTCACTTTAAAGCGCGACCCACCGATACTATATATTGCCTAGCTCGTGGTCAACAAATCTTCAATATCAATGTCAGCTCTATATAGCTGATCTTCTATTTTTGTGTGGCCATACGTAGGCGACCGTAGCAGTTGACATCGTAACGGTCGACGACAGTCAGCGATGCATGGAAACCGGTGCCGATACCCTGTAGTGTAGTTATGGTTGCGACTGTTAGCGACTTTCGTTAGCCAGCTGCTGCAAGTCAGCATGGTCGCTACTGTCGCAGGACACTGTCGCTCGTCTGTCAAACACGGGTGCTCGCCTCAACGGCGGACATACCACCCGAGCTGGCAGCGTGTGCACCGAGCAGCTTGTCCGATGAATTTACGACAAATCTGAGCTGGATCAAATAGCCCTGGACAATGACATTCTGATTTACGTCCCTTTAATTAAACATTATTGCTGCACGAAGGAATGCCATCGCTCAAGCGCACGTTTAAAGGTGGCATCCAATTCTAATATTCTATACTATTGTACTAGTGGCCCATCTTCTCACTTTGTTTCAGGACTTCATAAAACAGAACAACTAGCCACGTGGTTAACTTGATAGTAACAATCAGTAAAAGTATTAATGAGTCCAAAATTAGGGGAAAACGTAAGTACGATTCGAGATGTCAGACGAAAGTTGTAACAAAGCCTATTTCTTTCCAGTTTGCTTCCGGAGACTGAGCTATTGTTGCTAACGATGTACCTTTCCTTTGTTAATAGGCGAAGCCAGAATTTCAGAATCTAATTTATTTCATGTATTTTTTTCAAATATATAGGCAAAATTATTTCATTATTTTATTTAGAGTAAGGATGTGATTGCTATTATATAGACCTGTAGTTTTAAGGATAAGGTACACTAAAGCTACCTTCCAAGATTTGGGAACCAAGCCCAGGGATGAACTTATGGATGTTGAAATATTTTATGAATAAGTTTTTGGGTAAACACTGTCGTGGACAGACCTCCTTGCCTTTTAGGCGCCCTTATAAATAGAAAAGTATTTTTTGACGTCTCTTCTTCTTCTGACGTTTCGGCCGACAACATATAAATTTTCTGAATTTTTTTATAATTTTATTTTGATAATATATTTTCTTTACCCCCCTTGCTGGTTCTTCTTTTCTGTCCGCCACAAACTCTATAGTTAGGTGTTTGTTTATGCGCGGCGGCAATCGCTTTACAGCAGGTGATCCATCTACTCGTCTGCATAGAAAATACTAATAAAGTGACGGAACCACGGCTTGACGTGCTCTCCGCAGCACGAAATCATTGTTCATATTAAATCTATCTGAAAACCCCAAAGACAGAAAAGAGAGCTTGCTCGTATTGCTCTCTCAATACAAAAACTTCAATTGAAATTGCTGAGTTCCTGATTACCCAGTACTCTGTAAATAAGCTCCACTTGGCAAGACAAGCCCAATACCTTTAGCAAGCAAAAACACGGCACGTGAAAGTTTTGGTTTAACTTTCGTCTAAAAGTCTAACATTTCAAAGAAAACAATTAGATGAAGCTTCGGTCGTGAGAGAGAATCAAATTATTCTCAGAATCCACTTGTATTTAGTTAAGTATACAGAGTTTTCTTAGAGACGGTCTGTGCCAAATCTTTGTGAAAAGGTTCTTGACCTTTTTAAAGACAATGCTACCACAATATGTTTATTAATATAAAAAGCGATTAAAAAGAGCAAGGATTGACTGGCGAGTTTTTTGAGGGATTCCTAGGAAATGTATAAACTTCCTAAATAGCAATTACTAAAATCGGTGGATTAGGGATTCTGCTACGAATAATGTCAAGTTTGGCCGATACCCTTTGTGCCGATACTGCAGACACTAAACCGCATAGCTGCTATTTATTCGCTGGCAGCCCTAAAAACCCGTATGCGTCAACATTTATATCTGTTGCACAGTTCACATGTCTTATTTAACAAAGTTTGCGCCAGATAAAGTTGCCATGCCACGGTGCCACTTGCAGAACTAAATGAATGGAAGCAATAAGCGTTAGTGCCCACACTGTAACTGAAACGAACATTTTGTTGCTCCAGAGCGTTAAAAGCGCACACGAATTCAACTTGCTACGATTTTCACATGTTAAAGTGTTCAACTTGGAAAGTTTTGAAACCGGATTCTTTAAACTTTTAAACAAATTTCCAATAACAGTTTTGGCTGTTCCGAGAGTTTAATAATTTTAAATTTGAATATGTGTATCGTCGCAGCACGTACCAACTGCATCCGTGTGACTTTCTTGTAACAACGATTTTTGGTCTCAATTTTTATGTTTGAAAAGTTTTCTTTCAGTCAATTTGTTAGTCTTTGAAGGTTCGCCTGATCCTTAGGCTGCAGTTATCACACAAAGTTAATAAAAACGTACCAAAAAATGGACGGTATCAGATTGTTGTTAGTTATCACATTTAATAAAACTGACTAGACAAATATTGCCAAATGGAAAGTATTTTTGTTATGTGAGGAGTGGTAGAGAAGCTCCTGTATCACCTGAGTTCAGCGATTAATGAGAAAATGAGCAGAGAGGGAGCATATCACAGTTGGTAATTTCGTCGGTAAAATTCGGTTGTTTCACGCTCACTGAAACCACAGCGCCACTGTACGCGTAGGTGCAGAGCGCTAATTATGTGAACAGAGAAACTGATTCACGCTGACCACATTTTTCCGTAAAATACAGCAGCGAGGGAGAAACAGACCACATTGCAACCTCCAACGACAGAGAATGCTTGCCACATTTAGACGTAGACGACCTCATACGACCATTTGCTCGTATGAGGGTCACTTCCAAATGCACCAGTCGACGCACGAGATATTATTACTACTACTGCTACATGAGGGATATGAACGTATGCCATCTGAACGGGAGATCCTAGGTTTGAATCCGAGTAGGTATGTATCTCGGGATTAAATATAAATCTTCTAAACGCGTGATCACATTGTTTCAGTTAGTCTAGTTCCCCTGTTTAAGGATTGCGAAGGTCAGACAGCAGTCGCTTCTTTGTAACTGCCAGATTTCCCGAATCCTCGGTACTGGTCCACCGCACCCGGGCTCCGAAGCTGGGCGGACGTAAATGGAAATGACACGCTGAGACATAGATGCTACTATCGCTTCTTATTTAGTAAAATAACGACCATAAATTAACTTTAATTAATCAAGACGGGATTTAACAAGATATTTATTATGTGATACAAAATTGTGCACTCAAATATTTTACTCGACGTTTCGGCTACGTTACAGCAGCCGTGGTCACGAGCGGACTGGCGGAGCACGACGTTGTCTGATGATAATGACGATCGGTGGAGAGGATTTTCGGGTCATACCAGGATAGTAAGTACGTGAAGCGATTGAGATCAAGAAGTACAAGACTTTCAATCGGGAGGATAGATTTAAAATATCATCAACATGGAAACCAAGCCAAACAGAATTAATATCGGAAAATGTGAGGGTGTCCGAAGATTCACAGCCTGGCTCCAGCAGACGACGCCGTGCTCCGCCAATCCGCTCGTGACCACGGCTGCTGTAACGTAGCCGAAACGTCGAGTAAAATAAGTGAGTACACAATGTTGTATCACATAATAAATATCGTGTTAAATCCCGTATTGATTAATTGTAGTTATAATGCAACGCGAAAATTTAAAAAACAATAAAATTACTTGAAGTCATTCTTCTCTTCAGTTCGGTTCTTTTTACTTCAGTTTCTTTTTACTGTGAGTTGCAGAAAGCGTGATTAAAATTGATTCTACATTAGGTTTAGTGCTGTCTTTGTCTGTTCCATTATCAAATTGCAGGGCATGGCTTCCGGTGCCGAGACGGGTGTAGCCATCCACCAGTTTGAAAAAAAAATGATTTTGCCTCCGAGTAACCTTGAAGGATGATTCCAAAATGAAAATATTTGACACAAGATTAAAGTGCCGCCCTAATCAATAAAGTTGGAAACTTCAGTACTGCTGCCTAACTTATTGACAAGAAATTTCTTTGAAAAAGTAGGTTCTTTACCCTACTTCGACTTGATTAGTTGGCACGTTCGTGAATAAAAATAAGCTTACATTAAGAAGAATTTCTCGCTAGCTTTACCTAGAAATTGACGGAAAGAGTATATCTTTTTTCCGTATATTATTTATCCCATCCCAATCCGGGGGAAAGAGGGGATTAAAGGTTGGCAGCGCACTTGTGACTCCACTGGTGTCGCGGTGTCTATGGGCGGTGGCAATCGCTTACCATCAGGTGTAGGGAGCGTTCAAGTATTACGTAACGCAATTTTTGAAGATTTTTACCCCCCCTCAACACCCCCCCTCACAACCCCTTCACGTAACACTCAAGTGATCATTTTTACTCTGAAGTCGCAAAAAGTTATGTAATAGTTTTTATCCATGGTATAGTTTTAACTGCCTTTGCGTTAATAATACTAGAATGCGTATTTTGTTTATTTTTTAAACAAAAAAAAAGAACAGCTGATGATACAAATCTCCCTCTTTTGAGGACATTACAGTATGGACGCTATGAACTCGCATTAATAACACCGACTACAGCAACGTGCTTCTGTATAAACACTAACGAAAACAACATTAAATGACGTACAATACAATCTAGGGATTTCTCGTGAAATATGAACCTATTTTTTTAATCAAATAAAGAAACAATGTTACGTAATGTGTTGTAAGAAAGACCCCCTCCCGCCCCTGTAACGCATCGTAACATTATGAGACCCCCCTCCCCCCAAATTGCGTTACGTAATACTTGAACGCTCCCTGATCCGTATGCTCGTCTGCCACCTATTACATTAAAAAAATATAACGAGATAGATTATATCCATAACTCAAGTGATTAGCCATATAAAACGGAATCAGACCAATGTATGAGATGTGGTTGTAAAATTGAAATGATTAATAGTTATTTATGTAAAATCAGGTTTCAATAAACACCTTGTAATATGTTTATGTAGCATGGTCCTTGTAATTCATTCCTAAGTATTATTTTTAAGCGTCGTGGAAATTTGAAGTGTAGTTACAGTTACTGCGATAAATAGGCAAATGCACTAGTGCAATGCATTAGGTCACCCGCCTGGCGTCACTCGAGGGACGCGTCCAGCGCGAATGCATTATGTATGCACGCACGACGCGCGGCCTCGAGCTCAGTGGAATGAACAGAAGAGTAGAGTAGAATATACAGTGGTGGCAACATAATTAAAAACACCATTTTATTTTCATAGAAAGAGACAAACTTTGAATCCAAACGAATTGTTGAAACGAATAAACAATTTTTATTTTATTTTTATTATTTTATGTTAATTAAAAAAAGTTATAATTGTTCTTTCGAAATTGTGAAAGTAACAAACTGTAAGTGCCTTAAATATGGTGGTATTGAACGTTTATGAGACCTTTCATGATTAAAATGCGTTAAATATTAGTAGAGGAGCCAACTGGAACATCCACCATTAGGAAATAGTGTATAGAATATCTGATTTATGTTTCTCTTTAACAACTTCCTTTGTTATTTTAATCATGGAAGCAGTCTTGTTAACCCTTCCCTATTCAATAGAAGGACGTTTTATAAGTTACATTACATAAATACCTTACATGAATAGGATCATAGCTCATGAATGGGACGTGTTTTACGATATTTCGCTCTTTTCATAGTGAATGTGACGGCTTGGCTTTCAACTCAAGTAAGGAAGTAATATAAGGCAGTAGATGAGCACATAATTGAGAATTTCTGCAATCACGATCACATGGTGTGACTGATCATAGTTTTCTTGTCTGCCCCCTATAACATAAAAGAAATCCTAATGCCGTTTTTCACAAATTACAAAAGGGGAGCGTCAGCGGTTACCTGTGTTTTATAATGAACATTTCAGAACATTAAAAAACGAAAAAAGAATAACGTTTTGATGCTTGAATTGGGAATGTGCTGTTGACGTGTTATTGGGGTAACTGGACTTTTCAACTTTCATCTTAGCGTATTGTTCGTGATTACGATCTAAGCAGTCGCTTTGGAGCCGGGGTACGGTTGGACCATGAACTATGATTTAGAGTCTGATAATTACAATGAAGCGAATGTCGTCCGAGTTTCACAACCCTAAACAGAGAAACCAGACCAAGTTGATCATGGTTACCCGATTAGCAATAGCATTAGGGACGGTTCGGTGCTCCCGGCTGTCCCTATCACTCCCCCCACCCCACCCGGGGGGAGTAATGTCGGGCCTGTGACGCCTGGGGAGGGACATGAAGGGAGACTTCTTAGTCAGATTCTCATGTCCTCTCCCCACTCTGGCGAAGGCCAAAGCACCCCTGGGTTATTAGTCGGTATGCCTCTGGCCGGCTTCTCGTTAGGAGAAGCCCTCGCCAGAGGTAAGACCGACATAACCCGTCCACCCCCCGGTGGACCGGTATGCGTAAGGCGATTTCCAGGGTGACAAAAAAAAGCAGCAAAAGCATACTAAAATCAATCGCTCTAGACTTTAGATCGAGAAAGTCGTACGATGGATTCTATTTTACCAAAAAGTCGTGTAAAGGCAGATATATACTGCTTTCTCTCTCTGCTGTAAATCCTGTCTTATATACGTGTGCCGAAATAAATGCAGTATTCATTCATTCATTCATAAATTCCTTCTAATCTTAGCGTTTCTAGTTGCGTCCAAAGCTGTTGCTTAGGAGCTCGGGGTACGTTTGGAACAAGATCCAGGAATCGGTAAGTATGGTGATTACAATAAAGCGATTGCCGTTTGGTATTCGCAACTCTTAGACAGGGGCACCACACCAACTGGATCACGGTTACACGTTCATAATCTAACGATTACACCTGCATGTGCATAAGATAATTCTTATGCACAGGCAGGTTTCCTCACAATATATTCCCTCACCGCCGAGAGGTACAAAATTATGCACTTAAATTCGAAAACTCCAAAGGTGCGTGCTCGGATTCAAACGTATGACCTCACATGCAGAAGGCACACGTTGTTATCCGCTGTGCTACCATCACTCTATTACTAAATTGGAAAAGTAGTGGCATTCTGCTGATATTAGCCCTCTAATATAAGTTGAAGGTTAATGCTGCGATTTAGATCCCGTATTTACTTGATTTAAATAGAAAAGCGATTGATTGTTGATATAGCTCTGTGTGCCCGCCATCAGGGGAAGGCACACACGGCTGGCGGATCAGCGGCTAATCAGTTTCCAATCAGCGGACAAGTCCGCGCTGATGGGCTAACGAGCGTAGCAGATTAAAACTTGATTGAAAGGGTTATTCATTAAGCTGTTGTATCAAGAATATTGATTGGCAAATACCCGATTTGCTCGTTATATCTTCTTTCATCCCGCGCAGTGTTTATTTTATACTAGAGGACGCCGGCGCGGTGCGTGTGTAATTTGGTTTGCCACTAAAATATTTTTTCAAAATTAATTGAATTTCCAAATAAATTGGAGTTACCCAGCTATGCAAGAAAAAGTATCATTCTAAGCGTTCATTAGTTTTCGAGATTGTGGTGGCGAGATAGCGTTCAGAACTCGCCTTCCATACGGGGAGTCGTGGTTCGAATCCGAGCATGCCCCTCTGGATTTTTTAAATCGCTGTGCGTATATTTACCATTAGCCCGGCGGCGAGGTTAAACATCGTGCGATTCCTCACTGCCCGTTTTGAATAGTTTCTGAATCGTGTAATAATGATTCAGTTGGGTTCCCCTGTTAAAGACTTGAAAAGGTCAGACGGCAGTCGCTTCATTGTAATTATCAGACCCGCCGAATCTTGAATCATGGTCCAAGCGTACTTCGGGTTCCAGAGCGACAGCTTTGGACGCAACCGGGAATTACACGCTGAGACGAGGAAACTATACTACTGGACTGGTACTACAACTGAGGTATTAGTTTGGGAAGTATATAGTACAGTAATCTCTATTTATATCAAAAGCTTTAATAATGGATAGAAATGGCATTTTGTTTTCAACAGAACAACACAAGGCGCTCCAGTATTTGTGAAAATACTTTCTTATTTTCGCTTCTTATTCGTAAAAGTTTAAATTTTAGGCTGTAATTTGGAATACATTTAGCGAGTCAGATCTGGAATATCCCGTTTCAAATTAATGCAAATAATTTGATCATATAGTATTCCTTTGTACCTGCTTACAAATATTGAAGAGGCGTTGTGGGGGAGGGAGCGGCCGTGCAGTAACTAAAATACTTTTTCCATTTGTACCCGTTTGTAATATTACACCACGCAAAGTGAACTCCGTAACAATATTCATTTGATACGCACGTAATATCCAGTTTACTTTATATTCTTACCCGGATCGTTAAAAGCGAAAAGCTAAGCTTAGGTATATTACGTAGTCCACCAACAGTGTTTACTTGGGTTGTATACCTACTGGGTAGATATAATATGTATTTTGTTCCCGCATTTGCCTTGTTTGAAAAGGCTTTTAATTAAAGAAGAAACCCAATATTATACAAGTAAGTAAGAAAATATTTTATTCAGTGAAATATACACGGTTACATACACACAAATTCAGTAGGTAGATATAACATTAACAAAAAATATATATATAACTAGGTTATGACGCTGGTCTTCCGCAGGTGCCTTGGGTGGGAGAGCGCAACTGCGCGCAAAAGTTGTATTTAGGGCTTATATTAGGCTTTACAGATTCCAAAAGTGTAGGATATAATATAGTGAATATATACTTTTAACGAAGTACACTTAGATTTTTATTTATCGTTGCAGAAAATATGCGTAATAAAGTCAGTAATGTAAGGAGGGACAAAAAGAAAGAAAAGAAAATATAAGGAAATATAGTCCCTAACTTGCCGAGTTAAAAGCGAAAACCTCAGCTCACCGCTTTGAGAAAATAGCGCTTGCAAAAAACTGTCGCGTTATACAAAGAGGCGGGATGTTGGCGGGGGCATTTTTTTGGCGTAGATATTCTGTAACAAGGGTTTCCCTTAGCATCTGCGATTCTGTGAATGGTGCATTATTCAGGGCGGCTGTTGGACCGCAACCGTCAACATGGGGCCTGAGGCGTCTGTCATGCGGCGGTAAATTAATAGGCAACAGAACTTTGGGTCAATATAACTGGCCAGTAGTAAATGTTAAATTGAGGGAAAAATACAGGTCTAAAGTGCCAACAAGTAGAGCTCCTGTGATTGGCCCGGGCTCCGGTGGCCAGTCATAAGGGCTGGTATGTATGTTAAAACTTTATCGGGATACAGTTTTGATATGAAACTTGGCTTGTAATTGTGTTGCATGTACTTTAAATTGTATTCTGCCTATAGATGTGCTATTAATAAATAAATAAATAAACTTGTGTGTTGCCAGGCGTCCGGATGAAGGGTGAAGTCAGGCTTTTCGGTAGCGTGTATAAGCTGTTTGACTTTATTTTTAAGATATTTCGTTTTATATATCTTAATATGGGCTTTCACTTTACAAACACTTTGTATAGCCCATTAGACGCAAACTCATATCATCTCTACATTGCTTGTTCACGGCTCGAAGCTGCGATGCGAACAAATACAAAATCATTTATTCATCATCATAATAGAGTGGGTACAAATGTCGATAGATACAAATAATGGGTGCTTAGACCTATTTAGTCTTATAAAAGACATACTTTCAAAACTTACTTATAAATTACGAAGCTCGAAATGAGAATCCTTATTAAATATATTAAACTAAAATCTGAACTTGAGTTATACCTCTGCACACTTTTCTTAGACAACTAACGATAACACACACACCTCCACACCGACCGCTGTATGTATCTTTATATATGTTGTAAAACACATACCTACATACTTCAACGTTACTAACAAACTGGTGAGTGATGAAGTCGTGAACATACAGAGAGTGAAGGTGGAGGACCAGAGCTCTCTCGTACAGTGCTCGCTCTGCCTTGGTTATGGGCATAGCAGACGCTTCTGCGAAGAGTGAGAAGTGTTGCAACTATGGAGGACCCCACATGCGATCTCAGTGCACGAAGTGAAAGTCTGGCACTAGTCCTCGATGCCCTAACTGCGCGGAGACCAAACTGGAGGCATTGGATCACAATGCCTTCAGCGAGGAGTGCCCGATCAGAAAGAGGTGGGAGGATGTCGCCAGAACCCATGGTAGCGTACTGCTGAGGAAGAAAATGGTTTTCCAATTGTAAAAAACGGAAGGAGGGCAGGAAAGTGTGACAGATGGCTACAAACGGCATGCAATCTTGTAGATTGTGTGGAGTTTTGAATAGTGTGTCGATCAAAAGGTATGTTTCTTGTCGTACGAGTCCAGCGTCTTTTGGTTTAAGTCAGTCTCATTAGTTCTTGTGTCAGTCCCTGTGTTGTGTCTAGTCATTGCTGTATTTAGAAAATGTAAATGTGTTTTTGGTAAATAGTAAAAACTTAAGACATAAAAATGTATAGATGTAAAATGGCGATGTAAAATTTGTTATAATAAATAGTAAAATGGTAAAGTCTAAAATCACTAAACTTAAAGATATAATAAAATAGTCTAACTTAAAGATATGAGGAAACTCTAGAAATTGTAAAAAATAAGATATAAAAATAGGCAAATTTGGTTTCCAAAAATATTTTGGCAAAAGGTAAGAATAATAGAAAATTTTAATTTTTAAACCAACTTAAATAGAAAACAAAACCAGGCTTCGATTTTATATCGAAGGGATAGTATAAAAAAAATATACTCATGTGTAATTTGAAATCGCTGCACATATGCAATTCTAACCATAGTAAATAAACTCTCACAGCATCTCTTACATGGTGTAAGCTTATAATATAACAAGTCAATTATACATAGATTGCTAAGCCAGTTTCCTGTCGGTGTCCATTTTCTATCTTCTAAACTAATTTCAGAACCAATCTAGTTTGCCTGCGTGCTCGCAGCCGTTCTTTATTTAAAATTTATGCATCAGGTACGAAGACGAACGAGCCCTCAGTGTCTTAAGGAAGCAATTTGTTGCTGTGAATAATCTGAATTGTGTTTTCAACGGGATATTGCACCGATGCGGCGACTGCAAAAGACGTGGCTCGGTATCGGAAAACCTTGAAATAAATATTTGTTCTTTTACAGACTAACAATATAGAGACTGAGCCGTATGACGTTACAAACGAATACTATATTAGAGTCAAAGTGCAATACACAGAAGTCGCCCATATGCCGACAAGTGCAGACGACTTTTTATCGGCGACATTCACGAAAAACTTAGTTGCCGACATGTCAAGCGGCTTGGAATTAGATACATTTTTAACATTTGACATGTTTGCCAAGCAATATGTTCATATGGGCTGTGTTGCGGCGGCTCGGAGGGCTCTGTTGTTTTGTGGTAATGTGTCGTCGCTACGTCGTGATGGGGATGATCCACTTATACATAATAATGAGACGAGTGTTCGGTGTGGTATCAACCTATTTATTAATTACTCTACAGCTTATATACTAACTAATACGTGCTAAGGAGTGAGATGCCTTCGGTATCTATGTAGTAAGGTATCACGTATGTGGACGTGACTTACCTTACCACACCTCCCCTGAAACGTTAGGCGTCCCTCCCCTGAAAAGAAGGTCCCTAACTTAAAAACTTCTAATTACAATTATGAAAGTAACTAAGAACAATATAATATAATATCTACATAGACTCGTATTTTGGGTCCATACAATTAACATACTTATAAATAAACAATACAAACATTTTAATCTATACCTACAGCTCGTTGGTCATATCTCTCTTTAAATAATACATCTTTAAAACTATGTTTCCGATTTATGACTGATTTATTGTCATATAATACATATTTGTTATTAACTCTTTTAATATTATTAGTTGTAATCATATTCAATACATTATTGGTTTTCTTTTTCAACATACTGTGAACGATTAACTTGGGTAATGTAATATTATATTTATCTATTAATTTATTAACTCTTTTTACATCCTTTTCATTTACAATTAATGCTTTTACTCGTAAATCGTTACAAAATGTTTCTACATCATTAGCTAATCGTTTTTCATCTGATACTGACGTATCATTTAAATACATAGTACATTTCAATGGTACATAGACACATAACTTATTATTAGACTCAACATGAGCATATTTATCATAATCGCACTTAAAAGAATCGTTAAAAATAACGTCTACGTAACGATAAGCCTTTACATCTGCTTTCTTTGCAGGAATATCAATATTAACCGCATTAATGTCAGAACTATTCAACTTGCGTTGTTTCTTCCGTTTCCTAGACGGGTTCACAATATCCACTTGCGCATTTTTGTCCTCACCTTTATAAATCTTATTATCATAATAATGGCTTGGTTCTACAAAAAAATCGTCTAACTTAAAATCATCTAAACACTCGTCATTAAGACTATAATTAGACTTACATACGTAATCATTAGTATTACGAGTATATGAACAAACTGTGTCACCTCGAGCACATGATTGCCGACCAAGCAAAACTTGAGAACTACGCGCATCGCGATAATAATCAAACGTTTCACGTTTTACACTCATTGTACGTGTATTAATTGCTATTTCATTATTACAGTATTCATAATAACCATCACGCGGCTTATTCGACCTAACAAAATAACATTTCTCAAACTTATTTTCCCTTCTGTTTGAAAATGTGGCCTCTGCTTCTAAAGCTACTAGAATTGCATCTCTTAAAAATTCGACTTGCCTACACTCCACAATAATGCTTGTTCGAGTACTATTTAAACCTCTAATAAAACATCTTATGGCGAGTTTCTCATTAATTGGAAGTAATATTCTTGATTTTTGTTCATCATTTTCCGCTTGACTATCCGTCAACTCATACAATAATTTGTCTATTTCATAACCAAATATTTCTACAGATCTACTACCTTGTTTACAATTAAATAATTTATTTTGAATGGAATATGGGCATTTCTTAGGTACAAGATATTTTCTAATGTCACCGATTAAAGTCTCTACATCATCATAACTTGAATCTAGATAAAGTTTTGAGAATTCGGACAATGTAACTTTTAACACAAAATCAATTAATTTTTTTTGTGAATTATCATCGATAATACTACTGTAAAATTCAATTTTACCTATTAAGTGTTTTATATCATTTCTGTCTATTATTCTAGGTAGCAACAAAATCGCGCTTTCTAATTCGAATTTACTCATATTGTAAAAAAAACTTTACTAAAAATTAAATTAATAAATACAACATAAATAAGAAAATTGTTACAAAATTACATAACAAACCAGTCAGCGAAAATAAACAAAATCGTAAGTGAAATTTTCAAAGTCAATGCTATACCTAATTACTGCAACAGCGTTCTTACCAAATTGTTTAACTTGCACTTTAAATTAACATGGAATAAATATAATAAAGATTCTTCATATTTGACTTCTGTATCACTTCAACACGATTGCTTGATATTTTCAATAACGTCGAAAAACTGTAGGTAGCTCGGCCATCCATATCTTCTTTAGAATAACTTGCGGACTAACCCTTCAGGGTCTTTATGGTCCTTGTAGAAATATAATTTGTAGGACTTACATGGACTTCGTCCAGCAGCACGCTCTTCTACGTCACGGTCGCCATGTGGTAATGTGTCGTCGCTACGTCGTGATGGGGATGATCCACTTATACATAATAATGAGACGAGTGTTCGGTGTGGTATCAACCTATTTATTAATTACTCTACAGCTTATATACTAACTAATACGTGCTAAGGAGTGAGATGCCTTCGGTATCTATGTAGTAAGGTATCACGTATGTGGACGTGACTTACCTTACCACAGTTTATTTTAACCAATTTAGGTCCCATTCGACCCAACTTTTTTCGTACATTAATCTATGATACAACGTCAGATTTGTTTGGAATGACAGGTCCTGTACCCTGGGGTTCGACCAAGCTCGATCGAACCAATCTGATATAGTACTATATCTAGATATAGTCTCAGTTTAAGATTGGCCGAATCAGATTTTCTATTCATTTTAATGAGCTATTTCTATTTAATGAGGTCCAATTACATTTAAATGAAGCGAACCTTTCATCTATAAAGATCATTACAAGAACTTTTCAATAGAAGTTAAATCTTGGCGGAAAATATAATTAACGTACAAACTTAACCCAATACCAACAGAGAAAGATTAATCACTGGGCGGTATTCAGTCAGCGAAACACTTAACTTAACCAATTGAACGTGACTTTTAAATTAATCTGTTTAGACTCTAACTTTTAATTGCTAATACAGTGAAATACGAATAAATGAAAGGAAAATGGGATGTATTCATTTATAACAAGTAGGGAGAGACAAAGGAAGGTCCTGATTCTTGAGCCCGGAAGTTGTGCTCCACTAATGCGATTACCACGATGATTGTATTCCGGCTTTGTTTTTGTCGGATTCACTTTTTTGCGTAAACATGTAAATCAAACTGCTTCTTTATGGTACAAAAACATATAAATCAAATAAATAAACTGAGAGGGTGAGATTGCACAAGAAAAGTAAACGAACACGATGGCGCAGCAGCGCAGTGACGTAGCGCCCAATCGTGTAATGTACCGGGTTCAATTCATGGTTGAATTCTTTTCTTCATTTTGTAAGTGTCATCATACCGTAGGTACTCGTGGTACAAGATGTTAGTATGAGACTACAGTAATTGGTATGAATTTACAAGGCAATTTTGCGAAATGCTTCAGTATCAGCTTCTGTTGATCCATACTAATAATATCCTCCAACCGATTGCGGCACGGCGGCCAATCTCAACGATCAGTCACGTACTCAGCTTATATTATAATTCTCAAGTGTGTGCGCAAACACATGTGCACTCTCTATACCCTTACACTCATAATCCGATGGGACACCAGTGTGACACGACCGGAGAGCGATTGGGCACAGGACATAGGCAGCTTAACGTGCTTTCCGAGGCACGGGGGTACAAGACCGCCAACTTCCAGACTCCGGGCTGTACTAAGAATCTCTTACCGAAAACTTAGGTACAATTTTTGGCCCGACCCGGGGATCGGGGACCCACTAACAACTGCGCCAACGAGGGATAGATAGATAGATAGATACTCTTTATTGCACAACATACAAAACTTAAAAGCTAGGTATACAGAGATACAATGTACAATTTAGGCAGTCTTATCGCTGGGAGAGATCTCTACCAGACAACCTTCAGGTAAAGGACATTAGATAGAAGAGGGGAGGGTAGTGCAATCCTTTTGATTTTGAACATTGGTTAAGTAAATTTATAGTATAAATACATATATCTAGATAATAAATAAACACGTTATCATACACTAATATATACGAATGTTACCTTACTATAATACAATATAACCTACACAAATCAACAGTCAACAGTTTATCCATACTCATTTTATAAATGTGAATGTATGTTTGTCTATTTGTCTGTTCGTCTTTTACGGCAAAACATAGTTGAAGGGTGAGCATGGATGGTAACATAGGCTACTATTTATCTCTTTCTAACGCTAGTGTAGCCGCGGGAGAGGGCTAGTATAGTATAAAAATAATATAAACTGCACAATTTGGTGAAAAGCAATAAGCAGCCGAAGAATAAAGTGCAAGAAGCACTTTATGTTCAAAAGAATCGTAGATCTTCCGAACTTGCGAGTTGGGTGCGAAATCTCAGAAAATGTGCAGCTGGCTAGAAAAAAGTTTATCATAATCATAACCATTTATTCACATACATTCACAATATATTTTCGGCCCATCTACCGCAGTGTCTGAAGAAGAAAATCGTCAATGCGTGTGTGTTGCCAGTGATGACATACGAAACCGAAACGTGGCCGCTAACATTGTGCTGATTAAGGAGGCTCAAAGTCACCCAGAGAGCAATGGAGAGGGCTATGCTCGGAGTCTCCCTGCGTGATCGTATCAGAAATGATGAGATCCGCAGGAAAACTAAGATCATAGACATAGCCCAAAGGGTTGCATGACTCAAGTGGCAATGGGCAGTGCACATAGCGAAGAGAACAGACGGCCGTTGGGGCGGAAAGGTCCTCGAGGGGAGGCCACGTACAGGAAGTCGCAGCCGTGGAAGGATCCCACAAGGTGGACCGACACGACGATCTGGTACAGAGCGCGGAATCCATTGGATGCGGGCGGCACAGGACCTATCTGTGTGGAGGACATTGGGGGAGGCCTATATCCAGCAGTGGACATCTAATGGCTGAAATGATGATTTACAACATATTGATAGTATGTATGGCAGTAGATGGGGAGTTTCCTTAGAAAGCTGTTAAACTAAAAGGTATAGGTGGGTTACCTTTGAAATTGCAGTTATATGTTATTGTGATATTTTCTTAGAAGTTGTGTCTAAAATTATGATTTTTTTTTGGCAAAGCACCTTATTAATGCTTCTGATCTAAATTTAACTGGGCTTTAACAAACTTTCTGCCGCACTCAGAGACGTCAAATTAACTTTGATGTTTACTTAAGGAAACACGAGGATGTTTTCTGAACTTTAATGTTTACTTAAGAAAACTCGAGGATGTTATCTGAACTTTAATGTTTACTTAAGAAAACTCGAGGATGTTTTCTTTAGTAAACATTAAAGGTTTGGATCTTAGCGTGTGATTCCCAGTTGCGTCCAAAGCTGTCGCTCCGGAGCTCGGGGTACGCTTGAACCATGAGTCTAGATTTGTGGAGTCTGGTTATTACAATGAAGCGACTGCCGTCTGACCTTCGCAGCCCTTTAACAGGGGAACCACACCAACTGGATCATGGTTACACGTTTCAGGAACTATCCGAAACGTGCAGGTTTTCTGACGATTTTTCCCTCACCGCAGAGCTAATGGTAGAATACGCACAGATTTAAAAAATCCAGAGGTGCGTGCTCGGATTCGAACACGGTACCCCCGTATGGAAGGCGCGTCCTAAATCACTGAGCTATCAGCGCTATTTTCATTCTCATTACTTAAGAAAACATATCGATACAATACGCATAATGACTTTCCGTAATTACGTTAATGAACATTGAGCTTAATTAAGGAGACACCTCGACGATATTTGACTGTGGGAAAGCCACGCTTCGGCATGAATGGGCCGGCTCAACCGGAGTGATACCACGGCCTCACAGAAAACCGGCGTGAAGCAGCATTGTGCTGTGTTTCGCTGCGTGAGTGAGGGTCCCAGAGGCCCAATCCGGGGGAAAGGGGGGTCTAAAGGTCGGCAACGCACTTGTGACTCCACTGGTGTTGCGGGTAGTTATAATTTATATTTATCATGTATGACGATTTATTTATTTTATTTTATTTTATTTATTTTCCACACTTACAACTATCCTTACAGGCTAAACCTAATACAATAGTGTAACTACTTATAACTGATTACAAGTAAAGCACTTTTAGTGAATTCACTCAGAGAACATGAAAAAAGATATTTTTTTTATGATATTTGGTGGCACTGCACACCCTCAGGTGTGCAGTGCGCGCTTCAGAGGTTCCTTGTCGAGCAGGTTGGTGCGCGCGCGCGGCGCGGCCAGCAGCGGCGGCCGCCGGCGGTGCCACACGTATCGGTCCGGGACGCACAGGTTCAACACACTCAATACCTGATTGTTGTCTGCCTTCCCTCTTACCAATCTGAATAAATATGATGCCAGTGCCAATTCCCTCCGTACCCGCAACTCATTTGTAAGAGCTGTATGTAAGCCAATGCAAATAAAGAACTTTTGAATTTTATTTATTCGCTTACAAATGACACAAACATAAGCTAAAAATAAGAGTGCTTATTTTTTTATGAGATAGGTGGCAGACGAACAGACTCATCACCTGATGGTATGCGATTGCCGCCAACCATGGGTACCCTTTAAACCTCCCCTTTCCCTCAGATTGTGCCTCCGGTACCCTCACACACGCAGCGAAACACAGCACAGACGCTACTTCACGCCGGTTTTGAGTGAGACAGTGGTATGACTACATTCGAGCCGGCGCATTCATGCCGAAACGTGGCTCTCCCACTCTGATTTCTATCAACCAGATAAATCTTATGCATGTTCTAGTCATCGGTACACGGAACAGATATGTTTTAGTAACATGAAATATACTCGTAATTACAACTAAAACAAAAGTCACTTTTAATAGATCCAATCATTTACCAGGACCTAGTCAGATGTCGCTTTCAACATTCAATGTATTAACGAAATATGTTCCAATGAAATTACTAGATGATTGCTTGTATTCATATTGATGAAATTAAGGATATATATCATATAATAAAATTATTTTCACAAGCTCGTTCGTGTAGATTTTACACTAGTGACAATTATACACCATGCTTTTCTAATCGTCGTCGTCCTGATTCGTCGAATCTTTATCCGTGGATAATCGTAATAACCTCAGATTTATATAGAATGACTGCGCTATAACATAGATTTAATATCGGATTAAAATTGGTTGAATCAGGTCTTACTCTCTTATCGAGAGCATTATACTGATGAAAACATAATTTTGATTGAAAGCCCAAGAAACATAGAGTAGGATAGGGGTAGGGTAGGGTAAGGTAAGCTAAGCTAATCTCTTTGAACTTTAGGCACCACACCCAGCCAGGACGCAATGCCTGATTTCGGTCAAACCAGCACACTAGGGGGCGCAGATTTTGAAGTTGGAAGTTAAGGAGGGACACGCTCAGGGATAGGAAAAGGTAAGCTAATCTCTGAAAAAAAAGCAAAAATTTAGGAAAAAATATTTTTTAATTTGTAAAATGCCCTCAATAAGTGAGTAAGGCGGTTAAAAAGCACGGTGTATAATTATCTTCCTGGAATGAACCTACCCACTCACAGCGACTACAAATACTGGGATGAACAACGTTATCATTAAGCTAGGTGGACACGTTTAATGTACTACTTCTAAATAAAAACCTGATGCGTTAAAACCTCGTGTTTTTCTAAGCGCGAACAATACCGCTATCTCCGTGAAAGGAAAACCAATCAGCGCAAAGAGACTCGCTGATTGCCTGCTAGTATCCTTTGTTACTGGTCATGGTCTACTTTGAAGCTCAATGTCACTATGTTTGCAGAAGCGTGTTCAATCAAGCGTATTTTTAGTGGTAATAAGGCAGCTCGTAATCTAACCCATGTGTGCCGTCATGGTACTTTCTTCGTAAATTATGCGTATTTTTTTTAAATTTGGAATTCTTGTTTTCGAAATTTGAAATCGGTATTCAATTGATATCTGTGCTCTGCATTCCTTGATTCTGAGTTTGATTACTGACAAAGAAATCAGTTGAACGCCGTCGTTCTGGAACGACGAATGTAATTGCGTGCGCGCCGCAAAGAAACATAAAAATCTTCTTTTTGCTAGAGATTGCGCATGTCCCGAGATCTGAACTGCTTGTGCTAGATCCTGAACTGAGGAGCTAAGGTAGCTCTGACTGTCTTGGAGTGGATTCCTGTCCTAGGATGTCCCGAGTGTCCGGTGGAATACTAGCCGCTGGTAAACTGAATTTATTTTGAACTCACATATTTGGGAAAAAATACGAAATTATAGAAAAAAATATTTGCTTATTAATCCTATTTAACGTGGGATTAAAAAATATTCTATTAAAGATATATTTACTAGAAAAGCCACGTTTTAACTAACCGACGCTGCACATACACATTAAATTGTAGTTATACGAATGGAAAAACAGCAACAAAACAGTTCGCCCTCGTTATTTGCAAATGTATACTTTCACCTACATTCTCCTATTACAAACAATGTTTACAATGAATTTAACCCAACTGTTGTGTCTACGTAAGACATTGCGTTTACAATGTCTCATACATATGCAAATCATTAACTGAGTTCCCGGAGGCGAGAGCCAACTGCACGTTACAGCTGTCGCCTTCTTATTATCCACGACTAGATGCAAACTGCATACTTACGAACAACTCAGCTAGAAGATTATGTTTTACTTTGTATGTTGGGAATAGTTTATATGATTACATTTTCTTAGGTATCATGAGAATAGTAACATGTAGACCATGTAATATGTAGACTCCTCAGCTGCACTCGTGCGCATCACGAAGGAAGAGGGCATGCGCGGTGAAAAGTTTTTCTGTCATAAAATGACTCTTTCATGATCGAAATTTTATATTATTAGTGTTGTGCTCACTTCTAAGTGACATACATATCAGACGCAGTACAACTTAACTATAACCTAGCATAAGTTTTAATATGTATTGTTGTTAGTGAGACTGAATAAATAAATAAATTTTTTTCACCTATTAAAAAAGTGTGGGCTTTAGCATTACATAGTGGGTAAGATAAAAGAGGGGGGATATTAAGGTGCAGTCAACCCCCTCCACACCTGAGGCTATGTTCGAGCTCACCTAGCACATGTTACCACATCTATTTGCTCAGCTCCCGAATATACATGCTGCGGTAATTGTGTTTGCTTTAATTAATTACGATATGTGATTTACCTACCGTGGATACCACTATAGCCCTGAGGCAAGAATCATAATGTTATTGACAGTAAGGTAGTGGAAATATTGACGGGAAAGGCGCTACGGCGCTGGGTAACAGTAGATAAAATTGGTGCAAAAAAAATAAAAAAATAAAATTTCTCCCGCGAACGCTCCGGCTGTGCAAATAGTAGTTTACAGGAGGGCCTATATTTCTTTAAAAAAATATGTTGAGGTTTTTAAAGGGTCGGTAGCACATTATGCAAGGTAAAATGGTGTCCTTGAGACACGACCAAAGAGGGATGAGGCGCAGTACCAAAAGCATAACGGGGGTACCGGACCGCTAACTTCCAGAATTCGGGCTGACACTGAGAATCTCAAGAACAAATTTTGGTCCGACTCTGGTATCGAACCCACAGCATCTTGCGCAGCCATTAAAAGCGCGACTCCTAGCCACTATGATACCAAGGCAGTCAGTCATATGGTAATAATTAAATTATATTCTGCTCTTCTTGTATTATCACTTTTTCACCAAGCACCTTTAATCTACCAGTACGCAAATACTCGCTTCTCTTTGTTATGTTCACATGCATACCAGATCAATGGAATACCTGAAAACTGACAAGTAGGTCGGAATTTATTTTATAAAATGTTATGTACACACGTCAATCGCAAACCAGTTCCGAAAGCTTACGCGAAAAATAAAGTTTTAATCACGGCTTTTCCTATGAAGCAATTTATGTAAATAAATTTTATGTAAACCGGCACATTTTGAATAGTTTCTGAAACGTGTAACCATGATTCAGTTGGTTTGGTTCTTCCTATTAAAGTGTTGCGATAGTCAGACGGCAATCGGTCCTTTGATATTACCTAGACTCCCAAATCCATAACCATGGTCTAGCGTACCCCGGCCTCCGAAGTGACAGCTCTACACACTTAGATGAGAGAGACAATAATATTTTTCCAGGGAAATACTATCCGATTTTCTGTGATCATCTGTATTGGTCCTTATTACTTATTATACAACGAAATTAGAATCAGTAATAATCAATCTTTCACAACGGTAACAAGGATTGCTCAAGGGCCAAGTAAATATTCATCTGCGGCTACAAAATCTTGTACCAGGGATGTGAATGGAGTGGTGAACCTTTTCAAATATTCAGCCAGCGGTGTACAATGAAACGAACGACTATATAACAGCAGTGAGTGAAAGGGACGAGGATAACAATGCGGTCGTGTATTGTGATTTATTGAAATCATTGTAGGCCCACAGTTAGTGTAGTCTACTATTGATGGTCTATCGATAGTTCAGAGTATATCAATCACACATCTCAACTTTGCCTAGGTATATTGCAAAAATTAGCGATTTAACATTCTAAGTATATATTTATAGAACTCAAAAACTACGCTACTGATTTAAACTTGTTTTTTCAATATTACAATGATACATTGTCTTCTATTAAGAAAATCTGTAGTTACTTCGGGAAAACGTTTATTCCTACGGTAAAATATTAATCATTCCAGGCGGGCCACGTTGTTAAAGGGTAAGTTTAAGGCCCTAAAAATTAAATAAAAAAATTAAAAAGTCTTATTAATTTTTTTTCGCTAGCAAGGTGTTGTAAAGTTTTAACTAAATTTATGACCAATGCAGCAAAGAATAACCATTTCCAAACCGCGGAGCAAGAAATTGCGACGTTAGGTAGCGTTCCATACAAGTTTTCAGAAAATTGTATGAAACACATTGGCGTAGTCTTCCTCATAAAGGGTAGATAGACCAATAGGTATTTTTTTTAAAGTAAGTGGTCATAATAAATACACGTTTTATAATATCTAACTAAAACAAGGGATCATTTCACCAATCCACCCGCAGATTTAGCCTAGCGACACCGCTGCAGCGGGCCTCGCCTTCTTCGGCCGATAACATGACTTATTCATGTTATATTCCATTACTCGCTTCCGACTGCTTCTCAGATTTACTGGTCGTCCGGAGTAATGGGCGGGAAGGGTTGCGATAGCCTCCTTCAACTCGCCTCGAAATACAAACAGTATTAGTTCGAATTGAATTATTTCAGTTTTTCTTCTGGTTACAAAATTAGTGCAGAGACTGTTTCTGCTTTCGATTTTGATGTTATTCAATAAGTTCATACAGTATCTCATACATTGACCTGATTCCGTATTAAATAGCTTAAGCACTTGTGTCACAGATATCAGACAAGAAATGAATTACAAATATATACATATAATAACATCCAAATACTGAATAAACACAAGTTACGAAAGTGCGGCAGGGTCACTACCCATTACGCCGTTCGGCGTTTCTAACACAATACTCAATTCTTTATTGCTTCCATAGTGTACATAACAGATGGTGAAGTATAACAAAGCAACCACTATAGACCCTGTTAGGGCACTGGAATATCAGAGAGGACAGCATTTTATCTAAAATTATTATAATAGCCAGCTAGTATGATATTATATAGGGCAGAGTCACTACTAAATAGCGTTTTTTGGTGACGGCATTATGGTGGACAATTTTAAAGAGTCCACGACGACTTATTATAGTTTCAGTTCCAGCTCAGAGACTCTTTGCATTAAAAAGCTGTAATTTGGTACGAACATACATTTGTCACGCTAACATCTGTCATACATAACATAACTTATAACTCATTGTTTTGTGCAACAAATCAATGTGCTAGAAAATTTTGTACTGATCATCAATTCTTTCCTGTACTAGGAGTATTAGGACAACTAGATGATGGTAGCAAGGGTGTCTCCAAGCACACCCAAGCTGAAAATATTTTTGGCCCCACCAGGAATCGAACTCAGAACGTTTCGTGCTCAGGCGCTTCGGTGTCATCTTTATCTATTCGTATTCAGTTATACACTTTTTGCAGATTTCCTAAAGCCTGATAATAATTAGAGTGTTAATAATTGCACTTCTATTTCTTTGAATCTAAGTATGATAGGATTATAATTCCAAGGCGACTGTGACTCGTATCTGAGAGCGATGGGTAAGGGATTAGACGGGTTTATCACTCAACATTCAGAGCGGGTTGAAATAGATGACTGGCATAATCCCACCTCTAGTACTCGTACTTAGATACTTTGCCGTTTAGTAGTGTACTTGTATTTGAATCATCATCAGGCTGTTACAGTCCACTGCAGGCCAAACACACATAGGCCTCGTCTAATGTACTCCACTCCGATCGATTTTTAGTAACTCGTATCCAGCTCCAGCCGAACATTTTTTTTTAATTTAAGTATATAACAACATCACATACATTGACCTGACTTCGAGATAGGTAGCTCAAGCACCTGTGTTACAGATATCAGAATCAACAGTGGGATTACAAATATATACATATAATACTTTTCTTTTGTAAATACATACTTATAATACATAGAAAACACCCAGACCAATACAAACAGACATGTTCATGCACACAAATGTTTGTACTGTGCGGGGATCGAACCCGCTACCCTTGGACCAAAGGCAGCGTTCACTACCACTGTACCAAACGGGTCGTCGAAACATGCTGCGTAGATCGTCTCTCCATCTGGTCTGAGGGCGATCTACGTTTACCTACTAGGTCTTCACTCTAGAAACCACAGCGGTTCAGTTCTACGGCTGATATGACCAGTCCAATGCCACTTTAACTTGCTAATCCAGTAAGCTATGCGTGTGACTTTGGTTCTCTGCCGGATCACTTCGTTCCGCATTCGGTTGCGCAGAGACAATCCTAGCCTTCAATAAGCGACTGCCGTCTGACCTTCGCAACCCTTTAACAGCGGAACCAGAACAAATTAATCATCGTTACACGTTTCAGTAACTTTTTTACTGAGTTACCATTTCTCGGACTTTGTCTTTGTCGAGTTAATGCTACTGAAAATAAAATGCGACCCACTAGCCTTTGCGTCACAGAGACAGTCCGTTCTTATCTCCAAAAAGAAGGGCAGATTCAAAAGATTCTACATACAATTTTGAATGCATTCATTGTATCACTTGAAAAGCTTAAAGCTGGTATTCATTTATTCATAGATACTTGTGCATGATAAGCGTGTCTGCGCCGTTTGCAACAATTGCTTTAGATAAACCAAGCGAATTGCATGTCATGCTCCGTTACACCGCCGCCGCTATTAAAAGCACCTTTGAATATTTAGAGCTAAAAAGCTCATATAAGCATTCATATTTATATAGTGCAGTGACCGCGAATACTATTCCTAATGCTGCCGACGAAACTAGTTCTCTCAGCTCCATCGCACATTCGCTGGATCCAGTAAAATATTGTCATGGACGCAACTTTACGACGCCATCGCCGGGCGAGGCATCGTATGTTAGCTTCGTCGAAAGTTGCGTATGTAGGTCCAGTGGCTATAAATTTACACTACCGTATGGGTCGGGTGTGGCGGCGCTCTTCCCGGCATCGCGCGGTTATTGGATCACGGTTACCACGTCTAAAACCATTATAAATATATATATATTGCAGGTTTTCAGAAACTATCCGAAACGTTCAGGGTTCCTTACGATATTTTCCTTCACAGAAAACTGGCGTGAAGCAGTGCATGCGCTGTATTTCGCTGCGGGAGTGAGGGTACCGGAGGCCCAATCCAGGGGATGGGGGGTTAAAAGGTAAGCAGCGCACTTGTGACACCACCGGTGCTGCAGGTGTCCATGAGCGGCGGTAATCGCTTATCATCAGGTGATCCGTCGGCTCGTCTGCCTCCTATAACATAAAAAAACCGCCGATTTGAAAAGTTCACCTAGATTTAAAAAGTACAAGCTTGGATGAACCACGACCGCATGTAAGCCGCGTTCTTATCCACTTAGCAACCACTGCTCTCTCACTTAGGGTTTTATTTGCTGTTGGTTCTAAACAATATCAATAGATGGCGTTGAGTGCCGTTAACATCGTGCAAATGTTATGTCTTTTCGGATTAACTATAAGCCTTGTTTTATCATTTTATAAATAGTATAACTGAGACGTTAAAGAACAGATGAGATTGCGCCGAGTTGAAAACAAGATAACGAATTATTGTAAACGGAAAATCTTTATAATAAAAAGGTGTAAGGTACAACAAAGCCTTTTAATTTACAGCTTAGCGAAAAATATTTTCCAATTTCAAAGCAGAAAGGAAAATAAGAGTATTTTTCAATGCAAAATTGTTTGGTTCGTAATAAAACGGAGACTGCCCACCGGCAGCATGACCTGTTTTAATCTAGTGCGCCAAAAAGTAGTACCTATACAAAGAGTGTATTATTTTCCTTTTCAGAACTGAGTGCGAAATAATAATTAGGTCATTTATAAAATGCTTCCGCCAGCAGGGGGCGCATTCAGGATCAGTGATTTTATGTATTTGTAGCGCAATAATCCGCTTTCTGGGCTTGATTTGGTGAAAATGTGGTGAAAGTAAAGATTTAAAGTTTTATTCATTTCAGTTTATACGTTAGCAATTTCGGTGGAAAAATAAAATTTCTCCTAGTATAATTACAACTTTTTTTATGTAACAGGTGGCAGACAAGCAGACGGATCGCCTGATGGTAAGCGATTGCCGCTGCTCATTGACACCCGCGACATCAGTGGAGTCACAAGTGCGATGCCAACCTTTAAACACCCCTTTTCACGCAGTGAAACACAGTAGAGTGCTGCTTCACGCCGGTTTTCTGTGAGGTCGTGGTATCACTCCTTACAAGCCGGCCCATTCATGCCGAAGCGTGCCTCTCCCACGGTTCCCAAGTTTGCTATTGCTTGTCTTTACACTATCGGAATATCATTTTTTATTTAGAAACTCGTTTCCTTGTATAAAGCCCGCGCCGCGAAAGAAGTAAAAAAAAATTATATATTTAAATATTTCATTTCATTTCGTTTCAAGTCCTGTGGCAAAACAATGCACTAAAATTTCAAATTCCTTGTAATAACAAAGCTCAAATTTGATTATTGACGTAAAGTGGAATTTTCAGGTGGCGCGAACTCTAACCGAGTACCTAACTTGACCGACGGAAAGCCTCGGCTCGTCTCGACCTTAACTTAAGTTGGTTAATTAAGTAAAAAATATTGACATTTATTTTGATACGCATATAGACTACCGATACTAAAGTTAATGAACATTAGCTTAAATGACGTCTCTGAGTGCGGCCGTTCAACAGTTTTTCGCGATGAACACTGCACTGGTGTCAAACTGCTTTAAATGTAGTCACAGCAATTACGCCCGCGGCTGGGACACGAATAAAATTAACATGCGTGTTGAAACAGTCATACAAGTCGTAAAGCACCTGGACCGTGTTTTACTGCGGGATAAACTATTTAGAATGACAGTAAAATTCGCAGTCACAGTTGTCATGGACGGAACTCCAATAGGGACATTTTCCAAGGGTTTTATTACAACCGGAATGTAAACTACTTTGTGACATTCGATATAAAAAATACCGAATACAGTAGCAGCAAGAATATTTGAAGCTAGAGCCATGAGAATTAGTGATCGATCGATAGAGCTCAGTAGATATGAACGCACCTTCCATACCGGGGGTCTTGGTTCGAAACCGAGCATGCACCACTGGATTTTTAAAATGTATGTGCGTATTTCTACCATTAGCTCGGCGTCGGGTTTGAGGAAAACATAGTGAGTAAACCTGCACGTCTCGATAGTTTATTTAAATTGTTAATACCAACAATATTTCTAATAATATTTTTTTACATGTACCGTGATCCAGTTGGTCTGGTTCCCCTGTCCTCCCGAACAGATGAACCGGTTTTGATTTTGTTTTTTTTTTGTTTGAAAGGTGAACTGATCGGGAGTGTTCTTAGCTATGCTAGATGGAAATTGATCCAAGATGGCCGCCGCCACAAAATATCGGATTAATATATTGTTGACAACCCCCCTCGATATAGGTATCAAATAAAAAGGTTGGAATAGTAAAATACCTACAACACACCTTAAAAAATTTTCAAATCCAATATGGCTGCCCCTTTCGAATGGCGAAATAAAAAAATATGAAATATACTTGAGTGGGAGCGGGAACTGATACATAAGTAAAATAAAAATTAGAGTATCTTTAAACGCGGAAAATAAAACATAATTTAAAAATTTAAAAACCCTAGACAAAAGTTTAAAAAGTCCTAAAATAAATGGATAACATTTCAAAATTGCTAGGCTATGAAACAAAAAATACCATTTCTTTGTTTAAGTTTCCGCTTCTCGAATATATATTTATTTATTTTTTATACTGCTTATTTACTGAGAAAAAAATTAAAAACTAAAAACTTAAGACGACGTCATCGGACGACCGAATGTAAAATATTTCTTTGCTTAGCACATTATAGTTTTAAATTTACGAAATGCCAAACCCATGACATGCTACTGTAAAAAAAAAGACAACTTGTTAACGTTGAATGAATGAATGACGTTGCCAATGTTGACACTAGCATTATTTACCTTTGACAGTAGTACCTTTTTAGGGTTCCGTAGCCAAAATGGCAAAAACGGAACCCTTATAGTTTCGTCATGTCCGTCTGTCCGTCTGTCCGTCTGTCCGTCTGTCACAGCCGATTTACTCGGAAACTATAAGTACTACAGTGATGAAATTTGATGGGAATATGTGTTGTATGAACCGCTACAAAAATATGACACTAAATAGTAAAAAAAAGAATTGGGGGTGGGGTCCCCCATACATGTAACTGAGGGATGAAATTTTTTTTTTCGATGTACATACCCGTGTGGGGTATCAATGGAAAGGTCTTTTAAAATGATATAAAGTTTTCTAAAAAACATTTTTCTTAAAGTGAACGGTTTTTGAGATATCAGCTCTCAAAGTCGTAAAAAGTATGTCCCCCCCCCTCTATTTTTATAACTACGGGGTATAAAATTCTAAAAAAAATAGAGTTATGCATGCTAATTAACTCTTTCAACGATTTTTGGTTTGATCAAAGTATCTCTTATAGTTTTTGAGATAGGTTGATTTAACTGTAATTTTGGACTTTGCTGCTACGGAACCCTTTGTGCGCGAGCCCGACTCGCACTTGGCCGGTTTTTTATTAAAGCAATGGAATATCGTACAGTAGTACCTTTTTTATTAAAGCAATGGAATATCGCTGTATTCAGCCGTCCGATGACGTCGTTTGGCGCTTACGTCTATTTAGAATATAAAGAATTTTAATAATTATTTTATATATGAAAATGGCAAAATTTTGGAAAAAGAAAAAATATGTGTCTGTTCATTTTATGTCTATTTTTAACCGACTTCAAAAAGGAGGAGGTTCTCAATTCGACCCGTATGTTTTTTTTTTGTATGTATGTTTCTCGATTTCTCCGCCAATTATGAATGGATTTAAATGATTCTTTTTTTGTTTGATAGGCCATCATTTAGAGGTGGTCCCATAAATTTTTTATCAAAATTGACTTAGTGGTTTTTGAACAAAACAACAATAACCAAAAAATACAGATATTACGTCGTTGTTTGGAGATGAAATTCGGTATATATATGAAGTTTGCGGTCTGGAATTCGGGAAGTATGCGGTCTGGCAAAAGTAATGGTGGAAAAGTGGTGGGAGACCAGGATGTAATGGTGGAAAAGTGGTGGGAGACCAGGTCAAATTCAACAACCTACAGAATTTATAACAGATTGAGTGGCAGCTTCCGAACAATTATTACTATTTATTATTATTATTATATTAGTAAAGAATAATTTGGAGACCAGGTTATGGTGAACAGTCCGACTAAACGGTAACACATAGAAAGGTGGTCCTAAATAAATATTATTCAAAATCTTGGGCAAATGCTAAGTGGTCATTTTCTTTTTCAAAATGGCCTCCATAATTACCATCACTCTCAACGACTTGAAAATCAGTATAAAATATGAACTGCATGATCATAACTAAGAATTAGGCCCAATAATTTCAGAAATGTCGATGACATTCTTGAAATGTGGTCTTACATCTCTATAGAGAATATTGTTTGACATTAACCTGTTTGTATCCACAATAAACTCTTGGGAGCGTTGCAAGTTCTCGAGACTTTCCACAACCAGAACTAATCCCACTTGGTTTGGCGCAAGTGGTAGTTGTTCCGCAACTTCAACTACGTCTTTGGTATCTTCTGCAAGGCGATGAGAACGTTGCTCTTCGGTTTCTTTTGATAAACGCTCATGAATCAAGGCAAGGCAATGGAACGTTGCTCTTCGGTCTCTTTTGATAAACGCTCATGAATCAAGGCAAGGCAATGGAACGTTGCTCTTCGGTCTCTTTTGATAAACGCTCATGAATCAAGGCAAGGCGATGAGAACGTGGCTCTTCGGTCTCTTTTGATAAACGCTCATGAATCAAGGCAAGGCGATAAGAACGTTGCTCTTCGGTTTCGTTTGACAATCGTTCATGTATTAAACCGAGTCGTCGAGCGCGAATTTCTGAAGTTTCATAACTTCTTGACACATTTGTATATGTTCTCATCAAAGAAAGTCTGTGAGCCCGCTGCTCCTCACTCTCATTCGCAATGGTTATAGAATTTCTTTCTCTATTCTTTTGTAAGCGATCTTGCCTCTCGGCGTCACTCTCCTTTAAACGACCCTGCCTCATTTGGGCAGCGCGTTTAGTAAGGCCTACTCATACTAAAAATCACTAACTTTCCACTAAAAAGTGTAAAATAAAATTAATTTTTGAAAAAAAAATAAAAACCGACTTCAAGACTACACTAACAATATTTACAATTGAACTAAAAAGTATAAAATAATATTTTAATTACAAGCCAAAGAACACTAAAGGAAAATCAACGAAATTAATGATACTTATTCATACTATTTACATTTTAAAATCAGTTATTTTTGGAGTCGGTGCCAGCCAAAACAAAAACAATATATTAATGACACAAAAATAAATTACATAAATAATTGAAAAACAACCGATAATTGAAAAGAAGACAATAAAATAATTTATCTATTAATAACACAAAAAAGAAACATAAACTAATGAAAAACAACTGACAATTGAAAAGAAGCGCATAAACAGTTTTAAGCATTAAGACACAAACCATCAGCGTCGTCTGCCCTAACGCGTTTGGCCGCATTCGAGTATTTCACTCAGCCACGTCCCCACTCCGTGGCGTGGCGTTTAATACTTTGTTGTAAACACAGTAATATAATTGTTGTTCTCGAACAGGATTCCCTGTCGTCCGTGGCTGGCACCGACTCCAAAAATAGCTGATTTTAAAATGTAAATAGTATGAATAAGTATCATTAATTTCGTTGATTTTCCTTTAGTGTTCTTTGGCTTGTAATTAAAATATTATTTTTTACTTTTTAGTTCAATTGTATATATTGTTAGTGTAGTCTTGAAGTCGGTTTTTATTTTTTTTCAAAAAATAATTTTCATAAATACAAATACAAAAACAATATGGACATGTTAAAAATATGAAATGTTGTCCATTGAAACTGCTATTGATTGTCCTACGTACGAACATTTCGCGTCGGGGTACAGCACCTTACCTACTTATAAAATGTGTGCTGTAACAAAACGTTATGCTAATATGTAATATGTAGAGCGGCCCCCAACGTGACAATATTTAAATGTTCATACGTAGGACAGTCAACAGCAGTTTCAATTTATAATTGGACTTTTTTAATTTTTGGTGGGGGTTTTAGATTTTTACCTCAGTGTTTACTGTTTGCCCTTGACAGCAAACAATGTTATCAATACCCTATGATAGCATCATATGACTTGTTTTATGGCAGAAATAATTTTTGACTAGCCAACCCATTTACCTACCCATCAAGTCACATTCTCAACTTTGTATGAAAAAGTGGTCTTTTGAAAAACCGTGAAATAAATGTTGTCCAAAATGGTTAGGAGAAGAGATTCACCTATAGTATAGGTTATTTTTAATTATCACTACAAACATTACATATACCTGCGTCTAAACAATACAAATATAGATGCGATTAAAATTGCGGTAATAAATTTAAAATGAAAGAAAAGAATGAAATAAAAAGAAAGAAAAATATTTATTCAGTGTATAACAGTGTATAACTTCTTGTTAGATAAAATTAATTTTTGAAAAAAAATAAAAACCGTCTTCAAGACTACACTAACAATATATACAATTGAACTAAAAAGTAAAAAATAATATTTTAATTACAAGCCAAAGAACACTAAAGGAAAATCAACGAAATTAATGATACTTATTCATACTATTTACATTTTAAAATCAGCTATTTTTGGAGTCGGTGCCAGCCACGGACGACAGGGAATCCTGTTCGAGAACAACAATTATATTACTGTGTTTACAACAAAGTATTAAACGCCACGCCACGGAGTGGGGACGTGGCTGAGTGAAATACTCGAATGCGGCCAAACGCGTTAGGGCAGACGACGCTGATGGTTGTGTCTTAATGCTTAAAACTGTTTATGCGCTTCTTTTCAATTGTCAGTTGTTTTTCATTAGTTTTATTTCTTTTTTGTGTTATTAATAGATAAATTATTTTTATTGTCTTCTTTTCAATTATCGGTTGTTTTTCAATTATTTATGTAATTTATTTTGTGTCATTAATTTATTGTTTTTGTTTTGGCTGGCACCGACTCCAAAAATAACTGATTTTAAAATGTAAATAGTATGAATAAGTATCATTAATTTCGTTGATTTTCCTTAGTGTTCTTTGGCTTGTAATAAAAATATTATTTTTTACTTTTTAGTTCAATTGTATATATTGTTAGTGTAGTCTTGAAGTCGGTTTTTATTTTTTTTTCAAAAAATAATTTTCATAAATACAAATACAAAAACAATATGGACATGTTAAAAATATGAAATGTTGTCCATTGAAACTGCTATTGATTGTCCTACGTACGAACTTTCGCGTCGGGGTACAGGCACTTACCTACTTATAAAATGTGTGCTGTAACAAAACGTTATCTAATATGTAATATGTAGAGCGGCCCCCAACGTGACAATATTTAAATGTTCATACGTAGGACAGTCAACAGCAGTTTCAATTTATAATTGGACTTTTTTATTTTTTGGTGGGGGTTTTAGATTTTTACCTCAGTGTTTACTGTTGCCCTTGACAGCAAACAATGTTATCAATACCCTATGATAGCAATCATATGACTTGTTTTATGGCAGAAATAATTTTGACTAGCCAACCCATTTACCTACCCATCAAGTCACATTCTCAACTTTGTATGAAAAGTGGTCTTTTGAAAAACCGTGAAATAAATGTTGTCCAAAATGGTTAGGAGAAGAGATTCACCTATAGTATAGGTTATTTTTAATTATCACTACAAACATTACATATACCTGCGTCTAAACAATACAAATATAGATGCGATTAAAATTGCGGTAATAAATTTAAAATGAAAGAAAAGAATGAAATAAAAAGAAAGAAAAATATTTATTCAGTGTATAACAGTGTATAACTTCTTGTTAGATAAAATTAATTTTTGAAAAAAAATAAAAACCGTCTCAAGACTACACTAACAATATATACAATTGAACTAAAAAGTAAAAAATAATATTTTAATTACAAGCCAAAGAACACTAAAGGAAAATCAACGAAATTAATGATACTTATTCATACTATTTACATTTTAAAATCAGCTATTTTTGGAGTCGGTGCCAGCCACGGACGACAGGGAATCCTGTTCGAGAACAACAATTATATTACTGTGTTTACAACAAAGTATTAAACGCCACGCCACGGAGTGGGGACGTGGCTGAGTGAAATACTCGAATGCGGCCAAACGCGTTAGGGCAGACGACGCTGATGGTTGTGTCTTAATGCTTAAAACTGTTTATGCGCTTCTTTTCAATTGTCAGTTGTTTTTCATTAGTTTATGTTTCTTTTTTGTGTTATTAATAGATAAATTATTTTATTGTCTTCTTTTCAATTATCGGTGTTTTCATATTTATGTAATTTATTTTTGTGTCATTAATTTATTGTTTTTGTTTTGGCTGGCACCGACTCCAAAAATAACTGATTTTAAAATGTAAATAGTATGAATAAGTATCATTAATTTCGTTGATTTTCCTTTAGTGTTCTTTGGCTTGTAATTAAAATATTATTTTTTACTTTTTAGTTCAATTGTATATATTGTTAGTGTAGTCTTGAAGTCGGTTTTTATTTTTTTTCAAAAATTAATTTTATTTTACACTTTTTAGTGGAAAGTTAGTGATTTTTAGTATGAGTAGGCCTTACTAAACGCGCTGCCCAAATGAGGCAGGGTCGTTTAAAGGAGAGTGACGCCGAGAGGCAAGATCGCTTACAAAAGAATAGAGAAAGAAATTCTATAACCATTGCGAATGAGAGTGAGGAGCAGCGGGCTCACAGACTTTCTTTGATGAGAACATATACAAATGTGTCAAGAAGTTATGAAACTTCAGAAATTCGCGCTCGACGACTCGGTTTAATACATGAACGATTGTCAAACGAAACCGAAGAGCAACGTTCTTATCGCCTTGCCTTGATTCATGAGCGTTTATCAAAAGAGACCGAAGAGCCACGTTCTCATCGCCTTGCCTTGATTCATGAGCGTTTATCAAAAGAGACCGAAGAGCAACGTTCCATTGCCTTGCCTTGATTCATGAGCGTTTATCAAAAGAGACCGAAGAGCAACGTTCCATTGCCTTGCCTTGATTCATGAGCGTTTATCAAAAGAGACCGAAGAGCAACGTTCTTATCGCCTTGCCTTGATTCATGAGCGTTTATCAAAAGAAACCGAAGAGCAACGTTCTCATCGCCTTGCAGAAGATACCAAAGACGTAGTTGAAGTTGCGGAACAACTACCACTTGCGCCAAACCAAGTGGGATTAGTTCTGGTTGTGGAAAGTCTCGAGAACTTGCAACGCTCCCAAGAGTTTATTGTGGATACAAACAGGTTAATGTCAAACAATATTCTCTATAGAGATGTAAGACCACATTTCAAGAATGTCATCGACATTTCTGAAATTATTGGGCCTAATTCTTAGTTATGATCATGCAGTTCATATTTTATACTGATTTTCAAGTCGTTGAGAGTGATGGTAATTATGGAGGCCATTTTGAAAAAGAAAATGACCACTTAGCATTTGCCCAAGATTTTGAATAATATTTATTTAGGACCACCTTTCTATGTGTTACCGTTTAGTCGGACTGTTCACCATAACCTGGTCTCCAAATTATTCTTTACTAATATAATAATAATAATAAATAGTAATAATTGTTCGGAAGCTGTCACTCAATCTGTTATAAATTCTGTAGGTTGTTGAATTTGACCTGGTCTCCCACCACTTTATCACCATTACATCCTGGTCTCCCACCACTTTTCCACCATTACTTTTGCCAGACCGCATACTTCCCGAATTCCAGACCGCAAACTTCATATATATACCGAATTTCATCTCCAAACAACGACGTAATATCTGTATTTTTTGGTTATTGTTGTTTTGTTCAAAAACCACTAAGTCAATTTTGATAAAAAAATTATGGAACCACCTCTGAATGATGGCCTATCAAACAAAAAAAGAATCATTTAAATCCATTCATAATTGGCGGAGAAATCGAGAAACATACATACAAAAAAAAAAACATACGGGTCGAATTGAGAACCTCCTCCTTTTTGAAGTCGGTTAAAAATATTTTCTGCCTCACTGATGGTTGGGAGAAGATGTAGTTAGAGGGACGTAAATGTTTACCGATACACTCTGTATACAGGCAGTTTCTACTATCGGGCCTTATTTATAACATAGACATGAGACTGTCGTAGTTTGCGCCACCGGCAACATTAACTTGGTATGTAGGACTATAAAAACGAGAACTATATTAAAATCACGTTGTTAACATAACAATTAGTGTGTTAGTCGTCTATGGGCGGTCATAATCTCACAAGTGACCGCTCCAGTCCTTGGCCGGAGCCGAACCTGTGTGTTCGTCGTGTCTGACTATGCTAATGCCAATGAATATTCATCAGACAGGACTCGGCCAATTCCGTTTATTCCTCTCAAACAGCGGTAACAGGCTGCGCGAAAAAATAACAGTATTTTTTAATCCTAATTATTTGTTAGCTACGATGTGCCCTGTGGCTAGGGGCGTTTAAGAATACTGCCAAGCCATCTTATTACAAATCACGATCTAAAGTTATTACCGTACTAAAGCTCATGGCATCCCGTTCCAACATGCAATGTTTAAAGGGGCTGGCACGAGTTTTGTTCCGGGACTATCTTGTGAGGGCTTGTGTTACCAGCCTGTCGTAAGAGGCGACTAAACGGGCCTTCGGGTTACGTGAGCGTACCCACTGCTGGAGAGAGGCTTGCTCAGCCAATGTCTCCGCCGGGAACGACATAACTGGATGTCCAGGTGGGTCGTACTGTAATGAAGGGCTGCATTGCACCAGGTCGGGGTGAAGCGGCCAGCGCGATTAGCGGTACGGTCTAGTCCTGGCAGTGATAATACGGCAACACGACATAATAATTTCTGCAGAGATAATTTTCTTGTTTCGTAGTTTTTAGAGCGTGTATTTTTGGTAGTCGAGTTTTAGTTTTTAAACTTTATTTTTATTGAAGATATTTTAAGTTATGTAAATTAAATAACATATTTGAAATGTGCTAAAAAAGCTTTTTCATTTAATACCCCACACGGTACCGTCAAAAAAAAATTTTTTTTTTTCCTTACTCTAAGTACCCTAGAGGGCGCTGTAGTCAACAATTTAACGTGACATTAGGTCACCTATGACCAGAAAACAATCTAAGCGCTTCTAACGACACCTCATTTGTTCAAATATGATCAATAGTTTAGATGTTATGATGAAACATACATAAAGGTAAAAATTATAACCCTCCTTTTTGCTTCACAGTAAAAATAGCTATATTTTTCATAAATAAAAACATAATTAAAAGGAATACATACCTAACTTAACTAATTATAATATAAGATCTCAAAATTGTAAAATGAATCTATTGAATTTTTGGTGCCAAATAGACGTTTTTTCTATTTCTATAACTCTTTTCAAAGTATATAATAAATATAAAAATATATCTACGTTACAATCTAAACTTCCACATAATTTTCAAATCAAGTCATAACCGTTTTGATGTGATTTAAAAACTTCTTGGGAGTGAACACTCGCTGAAACGAAACGAAGACTTTCGAAGGAGTTAGTGTTACTTTCATTACTTTCAAGTAAGGAAAGTTACAAAGTTACATCAACACAAGTTGACAATCAAATTAGTGAGCCAAAAACGTTCTGTTTTACGAACAGGCCTACATTATTTTACAGTCGAGCGATTCCTTTGCGAATTATTTTGCTACTGCTGAGTATAATTATAACCACACCAAAAACATTCTGTAAAAAACTAGCCAAGCCTCGATGGTGCTGATTGTTTATCTCTAAAAAGTAATGAAATCTAGACAAAGTCGTACCAAGTTTAAGGTTTCTTACTACGATTTATTTATTGTTTATATTTAATGTTGTGTGACTAGGATACCTAAGTAGTACATGCGAATGTAATATTTCGCCGATCCGGTGAACTTTTAAATGAGATTAAAGGGCTTTTGAAATACTGCATCAAACATTACCGTCTGTAAATAGTTCTCGTATACCCAGGTCACACGAAAATACTTAATCTGCTAAGATGGCTAATTTGGTTCCAACTGCTTGATAAGCAGCTGGTAACCGACTGCCACCACCCGACGAAATACATACAAAACAGGGGTCGTGGTAACTATCAACTTGGTAAAGCAAAATAAAAAATCTCTTTGTTCAATTTAAGTCCATACAGAATTTATTAATGTCAAATATTATGTAATCTATCGCTGATTCCGAATGTCAATTTCTACCGAGAATTATCGGCAAAAAACTTAGCAGTTACACTTTTCAAATAATATGGTAATTACCATTTTCATTCTTATACAAATTATGATTACAGTGACAGTATGACATACAATGCTTATAATCAATATCGTTTAGATAAATCGTCAAAGTAAAATTATGAAATGAAACAAACGTGTTTTGTACTATCATAAATCCGCAAATCCCATTTCTATGTTTAAAATTTGATATATAAAAAAGGAAATGTCCCATAACCTACCAGCATAAAGAACTGTATTTCAAAAATTATCAGCGGATTTAGGAAAAATACAAAAAAATTGCTCAAACATTTTCAGAATTTAACACTATTCATGTGTAATCCAATCTCATTGGTGAAAAAATGTATTTTTTTGGAGTTACAGGTTTATTGTCAATTTTGTAAATCATCTACATTGTAAGCTGTTTCTAAACGTTGACAATAATGGGTGCCACGAGAACAATGTTTTACTAGTTGAAACTTAACTTAACTTAACTTATATTAAATAATATTCTCTGATATATTTTATTACATAAAACATTGTTATGATTAAAGCTTAACTCTTTTTATACTGTCGTAATAATGTTTTATTACGACAGTATAAAAAGAGCTTTCCTTAAGCTTTTGTTATACTGAAGGATTCTGAACATGTAACCATGTCCATGTAGCCGTGTGGTCCCCGGCAGAGTAGAATAGGCCACCCTTACTCTTACCGAGGTGTCGTAAAAGGCGACTAAGGTAAAGCTGCTGGCATGATCATCAGCGCCCAGAGAAGGAAAACTCTGCATTTATATCAAAACCCTCGCCAACCCGTCTGCCAAGCGTGGTGAGTATGGCAATTACCCCTCATGTGATTGAGGGAGGCCCGTGCCCCAGCAGTGGGGACTTAAATGGGCTGATGATGATGATGACAAAAAAAAACACAATATAGGGTAATTTTTATCAAATTAAATCTGACCTAGCTACACTACAAGGTCCGTATTGTCCAGCTTTTGCTTATGAGCGTCCGTAAATCTACATTAAAACCATCTCTGGTTCATTATGTGATTTATTTACGGCCGAGCGACGGCGCCGCTGCACACTGCGCTCAGCACGCGGATCTAACGGAAATATATGGCATTTAATTTTGTTTCAGTCTTAACTAAAATGAATTAACATCTAGTTATTCCGTTGCTAGTGTTGTCAATTATAGACAACCGATATACCTAGATAAACAAGTCATGTTGTGAAGTCATTAATAGAGAGATATGTAAATACAACAAATATTTGAGGAATTAAAGGGGTTCCCATCCATCCATAACCTGATCTATTTGTTTATTAGTAGAAGTTCTGAAATAATCTTGATTACTCTTCCGTAAAATCTTCCAACGATTTAACACCGAGTTCACCCCTCTAAGGGTTGAAAAAAAATACTGAATGTACTTTAATTAATTTGCATAAAACTGGAATATTAATTTTCATGACTCTAGTATTGTTTTCACTCACATTTTATTATGTTTTCATCCCTTTGAATGAAAAAAACTGAAACAAGTGAATTCTAATTCTTGGAAAAAAAAACATCAAAAAAATGGTATACTAACACTGAACCCCCAGTTCACCTTGTTAAAGGTTGAATAATTTTAAACCCTTTGTTACTACGCGCTTACATAATAACACCTATCTACATTTCAAATGTCATGGTCATCTGTGTAGTTTTATGGCAGAGGTGGCAGACGAGCAGACGGATCGCTTGATGGTGAGCGATTGCCGTCGCCCATAGACACCCGCGACACCAGATAGATTAGTTAATCACATTTTAATGGTACAGAAAGTAACTCTAGGACCCAATGAAAAGGTTTGAGTAGTTTGTGAACCATGTTTTATAGTTTTTACATTATCGAGTTGCATTATAACTATAATTACGAGTATAATGTATGTACAAAATATTGTACCTCATAATAAATTTCGTGTTAATTTCCGTCTTAATCAATTGTGGTTGGTATAAATAACTCAATGTATATTATTTCCAAGGTGTTGCTTTAGTTAAGCACGTTTTTCTTAATTTATTCAAAAACTTTGCTACCCTAGCAATTAGTAGTCAAGGCGTTCTGACCTCAATGATTCACTGGAAAAGAAGCGAGTGATTGTATAAAACTGGATAATGTAGTACTACTTACCACAGTCACAACGGGATACTTCCATCAAAGAAAATAAAATATACCAACCCAAAGGGAATTTGATAAAAACTTTTTCCAGATCCAAAACCCTCAAGGGAGGAAGAAGAATCCTACCAGAGGTTGGTAGATGTTTTATTGTTATTTTTCTACAATAAAATCAAGAATTTGTATCGTATTCGAATCCGTACGAAAAATGTATGTTTTTTAGACTGGCAATATGGATATTGCTTCCCACCAAAGAAGCGAAAAGTGGCGAATACTTACATAGTCAGTACATAGACATGCGCGTTTTCCAGTTGCATGAGTCAGTAATGTTCGCTGTCAAGTATCTGGTGAGCTCTAGCGCCAAAAAGTGGACCTTCCCATGGGTCGCGGATGTGCGCTTAACCAATCCAAAAAGTTTATATTCTGTTTAGGCCAATCAATCAATCGGATATTGAGCAGAACCGTGCGACTGCGAGAGCTCTGCCCAAAGAAAAAATAAACATTTTCGATTGGTCAAGCGCATTCCACCCCCGCGCCCCACGGACCATGGGAAGGTCGACTCTGAGGTAGTAAAGTTATAGTGGCCTATTTATTTTATTACAAACATCACATGAGAGCGATTAAAGGTCGAGTTTCTATGCGGCTAAGGGTAGAATAAATGTGCTATGATTTAGGACCATGATACGGATTAGATTGAAAGAAAGAAAGAAAGAAAATATTTATTATTATAGACATCACAGAACATATAGCAATTGTAAACAGAACACAATTTGGATTGGACCATTTCCTTCTCAAAATGCTACCACCATAAACAAGTTTCTCACATAATCTCCAAGGGAAATATTTTTAATTAAATTACATTATTCTGTCCCTACAATCCTACCCTCTGGGGAGAGGCTCGGCAACCGTAATCTGTAAGCGGATTGAGTGGGCATATTAAAAAAACATCGGGCCGCTAAATGGACAAAAGCTGTCCGCATTTGGGCGGCAAAAAACCTATTCGTCGGCTGACTGATAGGCCATGGCCATGGGACTGGTTGTAAAGTAAAAACCCGGTCATGCACGAGTATAGTTTTCACTCTCTTAATAAATAAAGTGAGGAAAACATATAAGCACTTTAGCATTAAGAAAAATTGTTTTAGCTCCCACACCACAGGAGAACCATTTTGATATCATTATAAATCTAGCCCATAAAAGGTCACACCTATCATAGGAAACTATGGACCTCTACATTGCGCATGACCCGACCCGCACTTAGTAGGGTTTTTTTATAAAAATGTTAAAACAATCCACATTAATCGCACTTCTTTACATACGGACGGACAGGTCTGACGAATTTATAAGCGTTTTTCCATTCGTCTCCGGAAACCTAAAAAAAATTTTTGCTGGGATGTACTTGACCTGATTTGCATATACTTTTTATCTGTCACTTTTATTAGAACAATTACTCATCAAATTTGTACCATCTGGAGTTATTTAGAGAAAGAAATGAGAAGGCATTTTAGCAGATATTTTAGCTGGTTTCACTACCACAAAAGTGAGAGTGATTATTATAACTGCAAAAGTGGTTTGTCTAAGGGCAGGGGAGACTTTCTAAGTCTATTTACACATAATAATGTTTTCTCTATTTGCTCTTGATAGATTGTCGTCTTATAGTATCAAACCTAATAGACGATAATATAGGGTGAATGTGTGTCACAAAACAGGTCATGATATGCCAGAAGGTTAGTTCATTAAAATGAGTAAAATATTAGTTGATATTTTTATAGCAATATTTTGCAATTTATTCTTAAGTAAACACACTTAAACAATGCATCTCGTGTTCAGGCGTGTCCCGCCTGCCGCGCCGTGTGATTATGGTATTGTGGCTCTAAAATAAACATACCTCGCTCGGTTTCGGTCATTAATTTTTCGTTAATTTTTTATCATATTTTTTTATGGCTCTACCCGAACAGAATTCGCCAATGTCAAGTAACTTATTGAGAATAAGTAGGTAGTCAACAGTCGAAGTCAGTCAAAATAAAAGTCACTAAAAACGCCGGTGTTTTACGTTTTATTGACCTACGCATTCAGTGGATATCAGTCTAAAAGCAACCGCGGGTTTTAAAACTCTATTAGGTCCAAGCAAGTTGTCACGAGGCAACGCTCTCGACACACAATAGCAGTGTTAAAAACGATACAATTCAATGATTCTTATTATTAGCATCACTTTACGGCACCAACAATTTGTACAAATTTGTACACTAAAAACCACTAGACACTAATTTCAAAACCTTTGAATTGCATCAGCCCACGCGGCTTGTTTTAGCCCTATCCGCCGAATCTTCGTTAATTTTATTAAAAAATGTTTGTTTAAAAGGTGATAATATCAGATCGTTTAAGAGAGGAACTTTTTAACCGACTTCAAAAAGGAGGAGGTTCTCAATTCGACCCGTATGTTTTTTTTTTTGTATGTATGTTTCTCGATTTCTCCGCCAATTATGAATGGATTTAAATGATTCTTTTTTTGTTTGATAGGCCATCATTCAGAGGTGGTCCCGTAAATTTTTTATTAAAATTGACTTAGTGGTTTTTGAACAAAACAACAATAACCAAAAAATACAGAGATTACGTCGTTGTTTGGAGATGAAATTCGGTATATATATGAATTTTGCGGTCTGGAATTCGGGAAGTATGCGGTCTGGAAAAAGTAATGGTGGAAAAGTGGTGGGAGACCAGGATGTAATGGTGGAAAAGTAGGTAGGTAGTGGGAGACCAGGTCAAATTCAACAACCTACAGAATTTATAACAGATTTAATGGCAGCTTCCGAACTTTTACTATTTATTATTATATTAGTAAAGAATATTTTAGAGACCAGGTTATGGTGAACAGTCCGACTAAACGGTAACACATAGGAAGGTGGTCCTAAATAAATATTATTCAAAATCTTGGGCAAATGCTAAGTGGTCATTTTCTTTTTCAAAATGGCCTCCATAATTAACGTCACTCTCAACGACATGAAAATCAGTATACAATATGAACTGCATGATCATAACTAAGAATTAGGTCCCAAAGTCGCAAAAGTGGTGGAAAACCAGCTCATGATCAATGGGTCACCAAAATGGTAACAGACTGGGTGGAGGCTTTCGAACAAATTGTAATTAAACTCTTGGGAGCGTTGCAAGTTCTCGAGACTTTCCACAACCAGAACTAATCCCACTTGGTTTGGCGCAAGTGGTAGTTGTTCCGCAACTTCAACTACGTCTTTCGCAAACAAAGTAACTTGTCCCTTGCACCAATCTTGACAGAAACGGTTTTGAATATTTATAGCCTCCTCAAAATCATTAATACAACATGCGTTTCTGCGGTTGCGAGCGGTTTGTCGCAAAGCATCTAATCGAGTCGCTCTGGATTCGGCAGATTCATTTGATAAACGATCGCGTTGCAAATTAAGACGATAAGAACGTTGCTCCTCGGTCTCGTTTGATAAACGAGCGCAAATCAAACCAAGTCGATGAGAACGTTGCTCTTCGGTCTCTTTTGATAAACGCTCATGAATCAAGGCAAGGCGATGAGAACGTTGCTCTTCGGTCTCTTTTGATAAACGCTCATGAATCAAGGCAAGGCAATGAGAACGTTGCTCTTCGGTCTCTTTTGATAAACGCTCATGAATCAAGGCAAGGCGAGGAGAACGTTGCTCTTCGGTTTCGTTTGACAATCTTTCATGTTTTAAACCGAGTCGTCGAGCGCGAATTTCTGAAGTTTCATAACTTCTTGATTTTATTTGATAAAATTTGTATATGTCCTCATCAAAGAAAGTCTGTGAGCCCGCTGCTCCTCACTCTCATTCGCAATGGTCATAGAATTTCTTTCTCTATTCTTTTGTAAGCGATCTTGCCTCTCGGCGTCACTCTCCTCTAAACAGCCCTGCCTCATTTGGGCAGCGCGTTTAGTAAGGCCTACCCATACTGAAAATCACTAACTTTCCACTAAAAAGTGAAAAATAAAATTAATTTTTTAAAAAAAATAAAAACCGACTTCAAGACTACACTAACAATATTTACAATTGAACTAAAAATTATAAAATAATATTTTAATTACAAGCCAAAGAACACTAAAGGAAAATCAACGAAATTATTAATACTTATGCATACTATTTACATTTTAAAATCTGTTATTTTTGGAGTCGGTGCCAGCCAAAACAAAAACAATATATTAATGACACAGAAAGAAATTACATAAATAATTGAAAAACCACCGATAGTTGAAAAGAAGACAATAAAATAATTTATCTATTGATAACACAAAAAAGAAACATAAACTAATGAAAAACAACTGACAATTGAAAAGAAGCGCATAAAAATTTTTTAAGCATTAAGACACAACCATCAGCGTCGTCTGCCCTCACGCGTCTGCCCGCATTCGGGTATTTCACTCAGCCACGTCCCCGCCCGTCCCGCTCCACGTCCCGCTGCGCGCGACCGACGCCCGCCCACTCCGTGGCGTGGCGTTTAATACGTTGTTGTAAACACAGTAATATAATTATTGTTCTGGAACGGGATTCCCTGTCGTCCGTGGCTGGCACCGACTCCAAAAATAACTGATTTTAAAATGTAAATAGTATGCATAAGTATTAATAATTTCGTTGATTTTCCTTTAGTGTTCTTTGGCTTGTAATTAAAATATTATTTTATACTTTTTAGTTCAATTGTAAATATTGTTAGTGTAGTCTTGAAGTCGGTTTTTATTTTTTTTCAAAAATTAATTTTATATTGGTCTGAATTGTATGTAGGCAGTTAATCATTTAGCATCAGGTGAGTCATCTGCTTGTTTGTCCGCCATAATGAAAAAATATGTCTTGTTCGTGCCATCCACAAAAACGCTCGTTTCCTCGGTCTAATATGAGCAAACCACGTCTTCTGGAGCGGCATGAATATTCGGTAGCTCCTCGCCAACTTGCTCAAACAACTTGAGCTCATTTGCACTGCTTTGGGAACTCTCAGTTTTTACATGGTCGCAAAGCGTTGCTTGTTGGAAAGTTATATATCTCTGAGGAATGGGGCCGGCGGAACTAGATCCTGTAGCTCTTTCGCACACTCTCCTAAGTATATTCTGTAAAATATCGTCATGCATGCTACTTGTCGCCGGTGGACGAGGCTTTATTTTAGCCTTGCAAGAAGTTAGCTTTGCGTTGCCAATGATTCTTCGAGCGAGCTTTTCGCAGAATCCATGACTGACATTTGATACTTAGAGTATTCTACGCACGGACGGACTTGAAATTTGTAAAGCATAAGTCGCTGCGCAGTCAAAAAAGCCTCCTCACCCTGGAAAAGATGCCAAGTTTTTTCGCGGCTCTTTTTGCAGCAGATGCTATATACTTGCCGAAGTTCCTTTTGAACGAAGCTTACTTGCTATTATCATACTGTGGTAGCGTGTATTTGCGCTTCTCGGCAAACAGCGCACTATTGCTTTGTGTCGCGGCCGAAAGGAGGCTTGTTTGCCGTCGCGTATCGACCCCATGTCAACATCCCGAGTTAGCAGCTTACGTCCAACTCCTGCAGATGTATGAATTCCGTTCCAATATGACATTTTATAAAAATATAAAGCTAGGTATTATATATAGATACCTAGCTTTATATAATAATTAGATAGTTGCACTATCGCATTAGGCTAAGCCCTGTAAAGATAGCGTAAGAAGAGAAATAAATAAATAAATTTTAATCATCTGGAGACGTAATGTAATGTGAAGTATATGCACACTTAACCGAAATGAAAATAGCTGTTGTTATGTGAATCATTTTTTTTGTGGCAGACAAGCAGACTGGTCATCTGATGGTAAGCGATTGCCGCCGCCCATGGACACTCGCAACACCAGTGGAGTTAACTAGTTTCAAACCCTCCTTCCCTTGAATTGGACCGCCGGAACCCTCACTCATTCTTCTATACGAATCACAGGCGCTGTTTCACGCTGGTTTTTTGTGGGGCTGTGATATCAATCTGGTCGGACGCGCACATTCACGTCGAAGCGTAGCAAGCAAATCAACAGAATCAATTCAGAAAGTTAAAACATTTACAAATTATTAAACATCTTTTATTTGCACTGTTTATCGCCATCGATTCGATAAGAAGATGAACATTAAAAAATAATAAATTCATACAACATCTCATACATTGATCTGATTCCGTACTAAGTAGCGTAAGCACTTGTGTTACAGATATCAGACAACAGAGGAACACAAATATAAAACATAAATACACATATTACATCCAGAGACTGAACAAACACAAGTGTTCATCACACGAATGTTTGTCCAGGGGGGTGAAAAAAAATGTTTATTTTTATAATATCATACTTCTGTAATGGTTGTGATTTGTCTTGTGTATATAAATAAATACAACAAAGAAAATCTATACGTGTTTATAAAAATAACAAATCGCATCAGGAGCCAATAGAAGAAAAATAAAAAAAATACAAAATGAAAATGAAGCGGTATTAATTAAAATTTTATATTTATATTTATTTATATAGCCTTTTGGACTGGCTGAGAGATATTTATTTATATAAAGTCTCTCAGCTCAGTGCGCCTATCGGCAAAGGCCTCCTCCAATGTCTTCCACTGTTTGCGGTCGTGGACGACCCGTCTCCACTTCGAACCTGCAGTGAGCTTCAGCTCATCCTCCCAGCGCATATGTTGACGTCCTCGACGTCTTTTACCATCTCTAGGATACCAGTTAGTTACAATTTGGCTCCACTTTTCCAAACTGGACCTCAACATATGACCGGTCCATCTCCATTTTTGCAGGTCTATTGTTTCCAGGATGTCATTTAGTTTCGTTTTCGCTCTCAGTTTGACATTGCTAACTCTGTCTTGCCTTCTTATTCCTGTCATGCTTCTTTCCATACTTCTTTGGCATTTCCCTAATTTCTCTCTATGATATTTCGTGAGGGCCCATGTTTCGCAACCATAGGAGATGCATGGAAAGATGCACGTATTAAAGACCTTCCTTTTGGTTGCCATGTTGTGGTCTGTTGATTTAAAAATTTCCTTGAGGGACCAGTATCTTTTCCATCCATTAGCAATTCTCTTATTTATTTCTTTTGTTACTTGGTCTTTAGTGGATATGATCTGACCTAAGTAGCAGTACTCGTTAACATATTCTAGTGGTTGCCCTTGGATTAGTATGGGTTCTATTTTAAAGTTGGTCATTAGTTTTGTCTTTTTTATGTTGATCTTTAGACCCACTTTTGAGCTTTCTACGCATAAAGTTTGGACCATTTTCTCTAGCTTTTCTGGGTTTTCTTCAAATAGGACTAGGTCGTATGCAAACCTTAGGTGGTTTAGTTTTTTCCCGTCTATGCTTAGTCCTAGATGTTCCCAGGCGAGATTGAGATTGCGAAATATATTTTCCAAGACTGCTGAAAACAACTTTGGGTACAGCAGGTCTCCTTGTCTGACTCCTCGCTGGATCTGGAACTCTTTGCCCAAGACTTCTGATTGGATTTTTGCTTTACTGCTTGCATAAATGTTTCGGATGATATCTATATACATTTCTGGTATACCTTGTTCTTCCAAACTTTCCCATATTTTATTGTGACTAATACAATCAAACGCCTTTTCATAGTCTATAAATACTATAATTTATAGACTATTAATTGAAAATGAATAAACAAAAAAAAACTAAAAACAGATGCCCAAAACGACAAACACAACAAATAGAAACACGACAGTGGCGCTATTCACTACTAGTATTAACTAACTCAGTAGTTAAAGAATTAAATCAATTGGCGTCGCTAATGTGCGGTATCCTTCGCCTTAAATACAAATATTAAGCGACGCGCCGGGGAATGTAGCAGTGGTGAAACCCATCGAAGCCTTTGGTTCCGTTACTAACCGGAACTCTCACAGAGTGTAAAAGCCCAATCAAAGGGCCGTAGTTATGTAATAGGGCTTTCAGTGGCTGACCGAAATTCACGTGGCGAAAACCGACTTAGTAATAATAACTAACCGGAGGCTTTTGCCCTCAAACCGCAAACTTTGCAGAAGTAACGTTATTTGCCGACGACCCGTTTGGATCAGTGGCAGTAAACGCTGCCTCTGGTGCAAGGGTTGCGGGTTCGATCCCCGCACAATACAAACATTTGTGTGCATGACCATGACTGTTTGTGTTGGTCTAAGTCTTTTCTATATAATATAAGTATGTATTATATATATATACAAAAGAAAAGTCTTAAATTTATATATTTATATTAAATTTATATATTTTGTTGTTCTGATATCCGCAACACTTGAGCTGCCTATCTCGGAGTTAGATTAATGTATGTGATGTTGTAAAAAATTTATTTATACATTTATTTATTTCAGAGAATATCACAAAAAACATTACGTGTGCCTTTAAAATTTGAGGGTTCAATTTTTCCAGGATCCCATCATCACCTGTTATCCTTATTATGGTACCAATCCGGGACTATCTACTTTCCAACTAAAAAAATATTATTTAAATCGGTTCATAAATGGCAATGCATGCAATATATATAACCTATATTAACCTATAGATGACATACAACGATTTATAAACTTGTATCGTTTAGATAATCGTTGCGGTCGATCGGCAAACTAGCAGACTGATCACCTGTTAGTAAGCGCTTGCTTCGGCCCTTACACACCCACAACAACATCCTTTCCCCGGATTGGGTCTCCAGTACCCTCACTGATGCAGCGAAACAGCAGAGATACTGCTTCACGCCGGTTTCCTTTGAAGCCGTGGTTTGACTCCATTCATGCCGAAGCGTAGCACAAGAGCGATTTGAACCATGAATGCAGTAAACACTTCTGCTTTGATTTGAATATAAGGACAAAATCAACATATGGGTTCAGTTAAAAATTCTCATCACATCTTGGCGGGATGCCCACGCCTAGGACGTCCAAAACGGTGTCACAGTTTTGGCCTCTCCGATGTTACGTAAGCTTAACAAAGATGCTCAGACTTCGTTCGTTAATTGTTCGTGGATTCATCAGACCGGGGCAGTCGCATCCATCATCGCCGGCGTCGGACGTCTGTCCGATCCTTGCCCGGCTTATTAAGTTAACTGTGACATGTATTAAGTAGTATAGGAGTTAACAACGTTACGCCGGCGGCATGGCGATCATCTTCTACACTATTTATAAAGAGGCAAATTCTATAGACATAAGGTAATACGAGAATATATGTAGTACTGTCTATCATCTCTTCATTGCTAAAGTTTTGATCTAATTGCTGAAGACCAACTAAACTAATTTCTGAAGACCATGACAATGCTCATAGTAAAAGGAAGCACTTGCGCGTTGTAACGGACGCCCAGCGATATCTATTGGTATGATTTGAAACTAAATTTCAAACGACGTCAGTGCGGGCATCTCATCATCATCATCATTTCAGCCAAGAGACGTTCACTGCTGGATATAGGCCTCCCCCAATGTTCTCCACACACATCGGTCCTGTGCCGCCCGCATCCAATGGATTCCCACGATCTTCACCAGATCGTCGGTCCACCTTGTGGGGGGCCTGACACAGCTGCGACTTCCTGTACGTGGCCTCCACTCGAGGACCTTTCCGCCCCAACGGCCGTCTGTTCTCTTCGCTATGTGCCCTGCCTATTGCCACTTGAGGCATGCAATCCTTTGGGCTATGTCTGTGACCTTAGTTCTCCTGCGGATCTCATCATTTCTGATACGATCACGCAAGGAGACTCCGAGCATAGCCCTCTCCATTGCTCTCATGGGTGACTTTGAGCCTCCTTAATCGGCACATTGTAAGCGGCCACGTTTCGGTTCCGTATGTCATCACTGGCAACACACACGCATTGAAGACTTTCGCCTTGAGACACTGCGGTAGATGGGCCGAAAATATGCTGCGTAGCTTCCTGAACGCTGCCCAGCCGATTTGGATTCGTCGATCGACCTCTTTCTGTTGGACTTACCAAGCTGGACTTTTTGTCCTAGGTAGATGTACTCGTCTACAACTTCCAGTGTAGAGCTTCCAACCTTTACAAGAGTGGGTGCGGGCAACTAGTAATCAATAAATCCTGTATGCTCCACGGTTGATCATCATCATGGTTGAAAAATAATAACTATACAACAATAATTATAAGGAAATTCTGGTAGGTAAAGTGAAATAATTTTAGGTACCACATATAAAGAAAACGGAAAAATGAATGTGGTCATAATTTATCGGGACAAAATTGTTTGCTCTTTAGAATATAATTTATTTTATTTTAAAAGTTTTAGGAAAACTTACAGCTAGATATAGGGATACAGTCACAGAAAAAAACATTGAGGGCCAATAACAAGTTTCCACTGATAATCACTTGGTTGTTTAACATAAATGCAAGTGGGTAATGTTAATAGAAAAAAAAGTTACTAAATAACAAACAAAATTAACTCTCCCTCCCTCTTCCGCGTGAGTATCAACGCCATATATTAGTAGTTTCGGACTAATATATTCAGTATAAAAATACAGGGTTTCGCCCTAAGAAATTAAGTCCCAAGACAAAGTGAGGGCGGGCCAGTAGTTTATACATGAGACAATATAAACTAGTCTCGTGATTAGTGGCGCCCTCTAAGACCCGCTCAGCCCTAATCCCTCTAATCATAAGTGAAATCCGTTTGTCAGTCTCCCGTTATTAATCCTGTAACACATGGGCGTGAACGTGTGAAGTTAATCACCTCTAGCCTTCTCTTAGAATCCCTTCACAAAGAAACGCGAACACAAAGCTCCTTTTCTCCAGTGATAGTACATTGTTTATTCTTTTCAATGCGGTTCTCATTATTCTGTTGTGTTGGGAAATAACAGTGATTATGTGATTTTTATTCTTTTTTTGAAGTAATATTGGGAGCTAGAAAAATAATTAACTGACTATAATTTATACATTATAATTTGACGACCCGTTTGGAACAGTGGTAGTGAACGCTGCCTTTGGTCCAAGGGTTGCGGGTCCGATCCCCGCACAGTACAAACATTTGTGTGTATGAACATGTCTGTTTGTATTGGTCTGGGTGTTAGTATGTATTATAAGTATGTATTTACAAAAAGAAAAGTATTATATGTATGTATATATTTGTAATTCCGCTGTTGATTCTGATATCCGTAACACAGGTGCTTGAGCTACCTATCTCGGAGTCAGATCAATGTATGTGATGTTGTGAAATATTTATTATTATTATTATAATTGATTAATTAGAACGGGGATAGCCTCGAGACTCGAGACCTCGATGATAGTTTATATATTTCCGATGTTTCTCAGTGGGTAAGAACGCAGCCTTCCATACGGGAGTTGGCAGTTCAAAGAGCTTGCATCTCGGATCTTTTCAAATCTGCATGCGTCTTTATACAGTTAGCTCGGCGGTGAGGGAAAACATCGTGAGGGAACCTGCACGTTTCGAATAGTTCCTGAAACGTGATTCAGTTGGTCTTGTTTCCCTGTTCAGACGGCAGTCGCTTCTGTAATTATCAGAATCCCCAATTCCTGAATCATGGTCTAAATGTAAGCGTACCCGAGGCTCTAAACCAACAGTGTTTTTTTTTACCGTGGGAGAGCCACGCTTTGGCATGAATGGGCCAGCTCGACCGGAGTGATACCACTAATCACAGAAATCCACCGGTATCACAGAAAATCGGCGTGAAGCAGCACTGTGCTGTGTTTCGCTTAGTGAGTGAGGGTACCGGAGGCTCAATCCGGGGGAAAAGGGGTTTAAAGGTTGGCAGAAATGGCAGCGCACTTGTGACTCCACTGGTGTCGCGGGTGTCCATGGGCGGCAGCAATTGTTTACAGTCAGGTGATCCGTCTGCTCGTCTGCCACCTATCACATAAAAGCTTTGAACGCAATCGTGAATAACACGCTATGAAGAATGAGAGAGCGAAGTTTATAATATTTCCGAACGTTAGGAACGGTAGATTTTTAAAAACTGTATTTTATATTTCTACGATTTCTTCAGCGGTGAGAGAAACATACAACAAGACATAAAACACACACGGCGTAGACATAATATAATTTGATAAGTGTTGGCTCGTCCCACGGACAAATACGGAATTATGCGCGTATTGATTTAAAGCCCATTTCCGATATCTAGTCGACCGCAGCGCTCCAACGGCTCTATTCTCCGGCTGCAATTACCCCGCGATTAACGACCCTGTCCGAGAGCTTAATAAACGGCTAAGCGCTCTCCAGGGGGTCTGTAGATATGATCAGACTCAAATATCCACCAACTAAGTAATGAATATACGACTATGATAAATTTATATGTATAGCTGGAATTCCAATATTGATTTCGATATCCGTAACATGGGTTCTGACAATCTTGGAGTCAGATTAATGCAAGTATGTCATGTTATGAAATAAATAAATAATAACAAAAAATAAAACTTTGTTTTCTTGTGCGATATAGTATAAACATTCACTCATTCACACGATTACCGGTTATTTGGATTTTAGATAGAGGACGGAAGTGTTTTGAACGGGTTGTCAAAAATTAAGGCGGAATTTCCACCAATTAAATATTATTTCACTCCAAATAATATTTGTACATTTTTGTGTCGAGGTCTGGCATCTATTTTATAAAAGGTCATAACGCCAATTGAACCGCCAAACCATGCATTACAGAAGAGAAAAGTTATTTATTCGAGTCTTATTTCACCAGCGTAGCTGAAATCCCAGGACACAAAGGCGTTTGTCGTTATTTTCCTTAGTTAGCTCTAAGTGCCTAGTTTTCTAGGCCACTCCAATATGTTAGCAAAAACTAACTACAATTTATTAAGAATACAGCGGCGAATAACTTAAGCATCGGCAGCGAAAAGCTTAAGCCAGCTTTTCTACAAACTATACTAATTAGAAAACGTTTGAATGCAATGCGCAGCCTCTCTTTACAATTTGGTAAACAAGGAACTTAACATCTATGCTAAAACGTATTATGACTGTAAAAGAGACATTCCAAAATGTTTGCAATCTAAGACTTATGAGAAGACTGAAAAGTTGATAGAAGTGTTATCCTAGATTATCACCCTACTTTAACACACACACACACACACACACACGCACGGTCGCACGCACGCACGCACGCACGTACGTACGTACGTACGCACGCACGCACGCCCGCACGTGCGCACGCACACGCACACACACACACACACACACACACACACACACAAACACACACATAAACACACACACACTAAAGCACTGTGTAATAATAATTATTATTTACATGTTTTTAAAATCATTTAGGTACTCCCTTCCTTTTGCTTATTTTAATGTTGTTATTGTGTGCACATGTAGGTATCAGAAATTACCTATGTATGCATAGATGCGGAGGTGCGCAGCCTTCTGGCACAAGCAATTTTATGCTTAAAAGAAGGCTCCAGACACTTTTGTATAATGTATGTACCTTTTAGAAAAAAAAAATAAAGATTAAAATTATTAAAAAAATTATTTAATAGACGAAGTCCTCAATTAATCAATAGCAATCCTTTGGGCTATGTCTGTAACCTTAGTTCTCCTGCGGATCTCATCATTTCTGATACGATCACGCAGGGAGACTCCGAGCATAGCTCTCTCCATTGATCTCTGGTATCTGGTATGGTCATTTTAGGTATCCACGTTTATATAAATACATAGATGTAGGTAATGTTAAGTGTTCAGGTAAATATTGTGTAAATGTATACTCTTATGTTTGTTGCTGTTGTTGTATCATGCTTGTATTTTATTTTTGTGCAATAAAGAATATCTATCTTGTTATTAACGTAAACTTGTAGTAACGGACTGGGCTATTGAATTAGGGTGAAACCTATAAAGATAGTTTTAGGGCGTGATTATAAATAAATACACAAATAACAAAATGAGATCTGAAACAAATTTCATAAATTAACAAAAAATAACTTGTTCTGTTGGTAGTTACAAAATAATGCTTGTCTGTTGCAGCGACCAGTGAGCGGGGTCCGCAGTGTGAGGCATCCGTACAACGCGAGAACACAGCGCGTGTAATCGCGACTTAGTAACAATATAATGAATGTCATATACTGACGATACATTTAACTAAATAAATATTTCATTAAAATAAAATATTTAAATGACATTATAGCGAAAAATAGGGGTGTGTAAAGTAATGTAATATTTGTAAATTTTAGGTTACCGCAGTTAATTTTTTTTTACATTGAGTTTACTATTTATTTTTCTTAATTAAGGTGATAGGTTATATTAACGTTTTGTTTCATTTCATTAAATTTAAAGATAAGTAACGGTTTATTTTCATCGAATTACAATTAAATAACTACTTTGACAATATATACAATATATCGTATTATAACTTCTAGCAAGCTGTCAAGTTTTGTTAAACAAATGTTTTAAATGTTGGTGCAATCCATCCTAAAAATGGGAATACATCATAAAATAAGCAGATCTTTTGGTTTTTGCGGTATCAACGTTACTAACAGCATACTATGTCTTACTTTTGTTTACTTTTCTAGTTCTCTCATTTGCAAATGTACTTGTTCGTGTCTTCTTATCTGGTTAATTATACATTGTGACGTAGTCTTGGCATATTCACTCCTGCATGGAGTACTGTTCTCATCTTTGGGATGGCTCAGCCAAATACCAGCTTGAGGCGTTAGAGAGTATTGAGAGAAGGGCCAAGAGGCTAATTGGCGACGACGAGCTTGTGGGTAAGAGGCTACAAAGCCTTGAACACCGACGCAAGGTAGCAAGCTTATCGGTCTTCTACCGGATACATTTTGGAGAGTGCGCCACGGAACTGTACAATGCCATTGGAGCATCTCCGTTCTTCCACTACTCCACCAGGCAGACCCTCAATCGACACCGGTACATGGTAGAAATACCAAAAGTCCGCACAAAGAGGTTTGAATCCTGTTTTCTTATTCGTACTGCGAAACAGTGGAATCAGTTGCCTGAGGAGGTGTTCCCTAGTGGCTACAATTTGGGGGTTTTCAAAGCGCGAGTGAATAGGTATCTTCTAGGTAATTGTGCTACATCTTAGACCATATTATCACTTACCATCAGGTGAAATATGGTCAAACGCTTACCTATCTACAGTAAAAAAAAAAAAAACAAAGAAAATAATCTGGAGGAAAGGGGTTTACTTCTACAATATTTTCCTTATTGTCAACCCCTTAAGTTGAGATCAAAAGTAGTGTAAGTCCTGCTAAGTTGACAGCAAAGCTAAAATAACCTGCTTACTCTGTACAATTTTCTATTATAAATAAGCTTATTTCTTCAAAATAATGCGTCGCCTTAATTACATTACATTCGCAGAATTACCTACCCGTGTCTCACATCTAGAGAATGTAAAATAAACTTAGCACTTGGTTAAAAATCTTAGACTATAATAAAACTGAAAATATCTTAAACCTGGTTAAGATGGTGATCAATCATACACATACTCTCTCTCACACGCACACACACACGCAAACACACACACACTCGCATACACTTGCACGCACACACACAGATAGATCCTTATGCGCTGTTTATTTGTTGTATGTAACTGATTTGGAAGAGTGGCTTCCTGTGACACAGGTGCTCATTTTGTACCTACTAGAGGATGTCAACACCTAAATTGTGATGGTTGTTGTGGAAACGAATAAACAATTTTTATATTTTTTATATTTATATTTTACATACAGTACAAGTCAACTAAAATATAGTTAAAATATTTTCAACACCTAGGGACGTGCGATTTTTTGATCGAATTCATGGAGCGTGAAACCAAGACCGGTCAATAGATTGGATCGTAATCCTTTTTATGAGATAGATAGGGGGCAGACGGATCACCTGGTAAGCAATTACTGCAACACCAGAGGAGTCACAACCCGCTACATAAAGGAGTTATAAAGAAATACACTCTTAGTTTGAAGGTTTATAGGCCGGATTGGTCCAAAAAGTTCATCTATTGTCTCATATTCGTAACATAAGTCCTTGAGCTACAAAGTAGAAAGGTTGTGTGAATTTATTCATTTAAATTACCAGGTACACATGGGCAATTTCGTTGGGAGCCTTTCAAAGCCGAGTGCAACCATAAAGACGATACTAAAAGCCGGGATTGTGTCCAGGCCGCTGACTGGCCACCGCCAGTCGTTCCATTATGTTGCAGCACTCGGCATAATGCATTCTATTGGACCAATCTGCTCCAATTTAGTTAAAATATTAGTCCTTTTCCGTTCGTTTCTTTTTCAAACTTAAGATCGCACTGATGAAGTCTCTCTGTGAAGACTGTGAAGTTATGCTGGCTAGAATAACCAGGAACAATACGAAAAATGGACCAAGTTGAAGTCTAAGTAAACGGAAACAGGAGACCACTTCACATTGCCGGGCTAGTGCAGTCTTTTCATATTGATTGCAGCCTTTTAACAGGTTTAACCAGAAAGTGGAATAAGACCAAAGTCAGGATTTTACGCAACACCGAGAGAGAGCCTCGCTTTGACATGAATAGGTCGCATCATCATCTCATTCCTGATGCGTCCGAAGCTGTCGACCATAGTCCATGGTTTGGTGAGTCTGCTAATTACAATGAAGCTAACTGTCGTCTGACCTACCAAACCGTTAGATTGGGGAGCGTCGGATCAGTGGTTACATGGTTCCCGGTTCTAAGCGTTGCAAAAGTCAAACGACAGACACTTCATTATAATTAGCTGAATTACAAAATTCCTGGAGCAACCATTTTTGATTCAATTGGTTATGAAACGCTTGAGATGAATTTTGCAAAGTAAGCCACGAATCCTACCCCTGATCTTAATATTTTCCGACCCCAAGTTTACGAGCGAAGCACAGAGCTAACGATTCCTAATGTGATTTTAATATCACCACAGTATTACGCCAAAACAGTTTGGGTTGCATGTTTTCATTGAGTAAATAATGTGCGAATTTAAATGTTCCGCTGCTTAAAAAGAAAAAACGTAACTCTTTTCAGATCACGAGTTGTCTGTCTGTCTGTATTTCTGTGTTAAGACCGTTTATTTCGGGAATGCGTAAAGACATATACTTGATATTTTAAGCCGTATACTCATTCAGGTCTAAAATCCCCTAAAATTCTGTAAAAGTCAAACTTAACTTTAGTCACAGTTGAATGTTTACGTTAAAAATAGACACGGCCTGGCTAATCGGTTCACAACGCGTATTTCATAGTTCGAAGTCAATGGAAAGTACGGATTGAATTTCAACTTCGATATTTATCAGGCGTTACCGAAATAAAGGGCCTTGACAGACAAACGGACGACAAATGATCTATAAAGTTTTCGCTATTTTCTTTTGAGGTACGGAACTTTAAGTAAACCTTGTGTGACAGCTGTAGGATCTTAATCAAGTCACTTTGGTGTCCTGTAGAATCAACGATGCAACTTTTAATCATCACCTTAAATACTGTTCTCCTAGTTAATTTTATGACTTGCATTGTAGAAAGTCAAACATTCTAAAATTGATTGAAATGCTTGCCCAAGTCGTTTTACATAGATAAACTTAAGGGTGCTAAACCATCGTCGTTTCACCATCGCCGCATTTTGACTTTGTTAATTTTGATGAATTTTGTATATTTTTTCAAAGGAAAAAAGTTTTTCATCATGTCCAAGAAAAAGTATTATTATTATGTCTGTCATTTATTCTATGGCACATTGACAAAGTATTTGCTAAAGTATTATGGAAAGGTACTACTGATAATATTTTTACAGCCGACTACACAGTATACACATATCATATTCGTACTGTCAATTATCTATTGCGAAAATATTTTTGCTTAAATGTCTTAAATCCATCACGATGCATAAAAATAAAATGGCGGCCTTAGCGGCCCATACAAGAGCTCTTAAGTTTTAATGAAAGCCATATTTTTCTCCCGAGATGCTTTTTTAAGCGTTTTGTTTCAAAACGCGTTGGCTTACAATGTTCGCGAGGAGCGTTAACGGCTCAAGGAAACTTATCGTAAATTTTAAGTTCAGTCTGGCGTGGCCACTCACTGCTCCGCGCAGGGCTTAAATTACACCAAACAGGGCTTAAATAACGGTGAACGCGGTAGCTCAGTGACAAAAATGCGCCATCTATGTCAAAGGTCGTGGTTTGAATGAGCATGCACCTCTGGATGTTTACAAGTAACGCCCGCTAGACCAACGGGTCTAGCGGTTTAAGTACCGGGTCGTGATCTCGGTGTCCTGGGTTCGATTCCCGGATCGAGCAAAGGTATGTTTGGGATTTTTCAAACATAGCTCGGGTTTGTGATCACCATTAGGCAAGCGTGGAGATTAAGCCTAACCCCATCCTAGTAGCGATGACTTGATATCTATGATGGAGGCATTTTTGCCCTGCAGTGGGACAGTATATAGGCTGACACTATATCAGTAACACAAAAAATGTACTTTAGTTTTAAATTAATGCTGACATTTTGTATATCCCCCTTTTTTCCACCACCGAAAAGCTGCAAAACTGAAATGGGATTGGGCGGGTTCTGTGTGCAGAATGTGCCCCGAAAGATGGACCAAAATCGTCACTCAATGGCGCCCGACCGATGGATGGCGACTACGGGGTCGAAAAGATGGTGTGACGATTTTTACAAAGATCTCCAAGATTGGCAATACAAGGCATTGGACAGGGATCAATGACGACGCGACGAGGGACGCTACAGGCTAACTTAAAAAAACAATAGGAAGGTAGGTGGTAGATGGGTTTGTACTAAAACGTCGTAGAACACTTTCAAATCTTACGTACTCTTTCTCATACACAAATTCACAATTTTGTTCGTAAAATCTTCTGAGAAGGGTTTCTAAAGTAAAGTAAAGTTTAAGTGCTGATAGCTCGGAACGCAGCTGAAGACTGATTGACTGACGTATATCAAGCGGAAATGGTCAGATGAGGCATGTATTCTTCAAAACATACGTATCTAATAATAAATAACCATTTTCTTTATAAAAATTAAACACATAAAACACCCAAGTGCTGGTTTCTATTCCAAATATATGCGCGTATTAAATCATTCTCTCGGCCTACATGTTTTAGACAGTTGCGAACATGTAATCATGCCAGTTGGTCTGATTCCCCTCTTTAAAGATTGGGAAGGTCAAACGGCAGTCGCTTCAAAGTTCCTAAATCTTGGGTTATGGTCCGAGGGCTCCCTGGGCTCTGAACAAACGGATTTGGACGTAACTGGGAATGTCACGCTGTATAGTAACTTTGCCGATGCATGCGTTGGACTGAGGAGTGAAGCGAGCGGGTTAAATCAGATTCTATGTCTCATCTATATATCTATACTATTTATAAAGAGGTAACGTTTTCGAGGACGCACGGAAGATGTAACTTTGGCAAATTGACAAATTGCTTAGATGAAGATGCCGAGAGTCGTGAAAATTGGTATTTGGGCTTTTTATACAAAATTTAAACACACTTTTATTGGACCATTTCAATAGATAAATATTATATACTTTTTTGAACTCCTGCTAAGTTTTTTTTTTATGTGATGGGTGGCGGGCGAGCAGACGTATCACCTGATGGTAAGCGATTGCCACCGCCCATGGACACCAGCGACACCAGTGGAGTCACAAGTGCGTTGCCAACCTTTCAACCCCCCTTTCCCCCTGGATTGGGCCTCCGGTAGCCTCACTCGCGCAGCGAAACACAGCAGAATGCTGCGTCACGCCGGTTTTCTGTGAGGCCGTGGTATCACTCCGGTCGAGCCGGCCCATTAATGCAGAAGCGTGGCTCTCCCACGGTAAAAAAATAATAGACCATGTTATGAAAAATTATGTCCCGTAACGAAGTAAGGGCGGGCCACTAGTAAAATATAAACAAGGAGTAAATGTATCGGGTTCCAACTTCAATATCATTTTCTTTTATATGATAATGTTATCAAGTGTTGTGTATAGGAGAGTGAACTAAATATAAATAATGTTTTTCGCTTTTAAGTTAATATTTTTTTAAGTCGGTTTTGTTTCTTTGAAAATATTTTTTATACCTTAGGTGTATTTATTTGTATTTTTATAGAAACAAATTATGTCAATTGCTTATTTGCACGTAGTATATAAGCAATGTTTGGGTAATCCATCCTACTCTAATACGCTTCTGAGGAAGATATATTCGGTACAGTGAACAAGCCTTAATTACGTCAGGAGACATCGGCCGCTAGTCATCTTGCCCAAATGAGTGCTTATGGCTGTATTAGGTTCGTAAAGCAGCCTTAATTAAGGCCCAAGTGGTCTTGCTGAAATTAAATTTTGATCTCACCACTTTTCAGGTATTTTGGAATGTCTTCCACCTAGCGTTCAATCCCGTTTTAATAGAAAGAAAGAAAGAAAGAAAATATTTATTATTATAGACATCACAACACAGAACATATGGCAATTATAAACAGAACACAATTTGGCACAAACAGAAAACAAAACATAAAACAATCAAAAATACATAAAAATAAAACAAAAGGAAAAAAAAAAAAACCAAAACTATATTCAATCATGTCCAGACAGTGCCAAATGAATATAATGATGTGTTATGACGTCTAGTATAAATGGCCCTCACTCAGCTTATGTCACAGCCCAGACAAAGGCCATGACGCTGGTTTTCAGTGAGACCAGCTGAATGAGTGCCACGGACGCTTGTCTAGTGTATTTTGTGTACCTAACGTGTATGTGTAATGTGGGTATACAGGGTGTACAAAAGAATGGGACATATATTGAAACGACGTATAGTATAAAATGACAACAATATGGCAAAAAAAGAAATTCGCAAAAATTCCGTTTCCTTTAGGAGATATTGACGTTTAAAGTTTTAAAACATATCACACCAAATGCAATAAAACTATTTCCATCATGTAGTTTTAACTGTCTAAAATATCAGACAAAAAGATTTTTTTTGATATCTTTATTATTTATTGAACTACGAACGTTATAAGTTCTTGTGATTTGGTTAATATTCGCCTTAAAATCTCTAGGGGCAATGACCGACACTTGAAAATGCCTATAATTTGTGGTGCGCCTGACGTCACAAGTGGACGTACTAGGGTAACTGAATTAAAATTTATGGAAAAAATATTTTCTTTTAACTAATAAAGTTACTACCTAAGCTTCTGATCTGAATCGACGGTATTACGTACCCGAACTCGCGTAGGTTTTTAATTATTTAAATAATGAATTTCATTATACTTCATTAGTAGTATAATGAAATTCATTATTTAAATAATTAAAAACCTACGCGAGTTCGGGTACGTAATACCGTCGATTCAGATCAGAAGCTTAGGTAGTAACTTTTATTTTTGCACAACTTTCAAATACAAGTCTGAAACTGATGGGAGAAGAGCCCTTTTGAAGAGATGATCTCAAGAGAGAAAGACAGAGAGTCACAATGTTACCTACCTTTATGTTTTGCTGAATAGTGTGTGTGAATACACAACTCCCAGTCAAAAGTGTAAAACTATGAGTACTTATCCTTTATTAACTTATAACCGGGTATCGAACCCTGGCACTACCCTACACACTCACCTTAGTCACAGATACAGTGAGGTTTGCTGGTAATACATTTTCTTTTGAGTTTAAAATTTTACTCGCAAACACCGCCAGTGAATTTACATAGAAGAAAATTTTACTAGACCCATTAACCAATCCATAATAAATAACACGAGTGCATATTTCTACCTAGTCCGACCCTGTCTCATTCAGCAAAATAAAATCCGTAGGTAAAAGATGCACTTTCCCTCTCGCTTCCGCTACACGTGCCGGGCGGCGACTCAAACAAACGCGGCGTCCTGTCAAAGGGATAGGTACGACGACAAGACAATAAGGGCGCAGACACAACTTTATTGGTTCACAAAAATTATCAAACGTTTTTAGGACCTACTGAGTGTTTAATGATTTGCTGTGATGTATCTGTTACTTTTATTGCAATGACATCTTCACCTAAAGGTTATTTAGCAATTTAACATAATTTGTTTTAACTATTAAATTTGTTTAAATAAGAATTGATAGATATGTAACTTAGTATACTCGGCGTTAAACAGACGTACCGTGTACATACATCACTAAACAATTATCTTATTTTATTTATTTATTTATTCTTTATTGCACGAAGTAAAAAAAGTACAATTGGCGGACTTCAGATTCGGTAACTAGTCAATTGGCTAGTGGTAATTGGCTTTGGAATTTATAAAATAACTTAAATTTGAACTCGAACTTGAACTGACTTTTACGATTCTTGAAAAAAAATTCAAAATTATGGATCAAATAATTAGAAAACCATTGATACAAAAATGTACCAAATTGACTATTACGTTCGCGAATCACTTAAAGTATTTGGAAATATTGTTTTAAGAAGGTAATATCAATAAAAACACGAAAAATTCAAATTACTCGCCTCATGCGAAACCGTTCCGCCTTAACGGTTAACGCATCGAGTATCCTTTATAAACTTGCATGTAGGGTACAAGTAGTATCTACGTAGTTCAATCATCATAACAGAAATCGATTCTCAAGTAATTAACTATGAAAATAACGAATATTGCTCAAAAGAAAAATAATATTGGATGGTGGTCCGCCACGCCCTGGGCTGTGTTTAATTTACACGATTACTTCTAGGTACTAAAAAAAATCCGATGTTTTGCAAACTCTTAGATTGCAATTAGGTACCTTACAGGATTTCGTAATTAAAACTTCACAAATGTAGACACAGCCTTAGGATTACTTTTGCTCTTTCGGCAAGTGCATCGATGCCGTCGATAGAGTCGTACCTACCTAAAATTCTGTTTACTTCAGCAGTCGGTTTTTGGACTTCTTAAGCGATTGACTATTTGATTACCATTACGTACATCATGCCGAATTACCAGTTTAGTAATATCCAGTATACGGATATGGTGCTAGCTTACGGAATGTCCGGTGGAAAATTGTCAATTTTATTGTAGATATGACGTTATTGTGAAATTGAACCTAAAAGTTTGTTACCTAATTTAGTAAAAAGTGAGATTTTAAGTGCTACCTGTTGTCAATTAAAATTGAATCAATGTGTGTGTGTGTGTCCTGTGAACTCCTACCTATCTCGTAGGTAGAATGTATCTGATATGAAGAAAATAAACAGATCTACTAAGGTTAGTTCGTTATTTTTTCTTAAATACCTACATAGGGACATTTTCAATAAAAACAAAAATGATGTTAAGTGTAGATAAATTTACCCTAGTGTTAGGTTCCGACGGCCATGGCAGTTGGTAGGTACAGTGGCCAGCACATCAACTTACTACACTTTGACCTTGAGCGCATCGAAAGATGAACAGAGAGAATCGCACGAAAGAGACAAATAGCGTTGGGCAGATTCTACCTCACATGTTTCTTGCTGCAGTGCAGCCCGCAACGCGAATTGAACCTTATTGTGCTACATATAGAGACTAAACTAGAAATTAGACTAAAGAATAGCCAACCAATTTGAAAAGTCACATCATGTCTAAACAAATTACACTTCTAATTGTTTGGATAATATTCAGTCTTAAAATTTTATTGCCGAAATGTTTATAACGTAGACAATGTTTGAAGAATTTAGCAATCAAAACGGGCTGCTTTAAGCGGGAAATTCAAATTTAGATATTTGACACTTGAAATATTTGACATCTAATTTAGAGATAACGATGCGATTTTTGATTTACATACTTTTTAGAATTTGCTTTGTAATCTGTAAATGATATTTAGTAGTGCATGTTGAAAATATTGTATTTCTGTACTAAATTTAGAATGTCCTTTCATGTCATTAACCGTAACTAAATTTGGTTATTCACGAAAGCTAAGGAGTATTAATTGGATAAAATAATGTGTCTTTTACAACTTGCGAGTTATTTTTGCGGCGAAACAGACCTTATTCCTCTTATATTAGTGACTACTTTAGTATGAACGCTAATTCATAACAGTTTTTCTAATTGCAATACACTTATTATATATTTGGAGGAACTTGCAAGCAGGCAGTGGGAATCGTCACGTGTTCAGCGAGAAATATAATCTACTGATGATTATTTACATTTTTTTTACTTATTTTTACAACTTTAATATGTAGATATTTTTGCGATTCAAACTTAAAAATAAAGCTTTAAGACAGATTTGAATTTTTAGAACGCTTAGACCTTTTAAGACCTACCACAGCAGATGCATTTTTCGTTCGATGAATTTTATACGTTCGTAAAAGAATGTATTTATTGCAATGATCATAACGAAATTATTTACTATGATCGAATTTACGTAAGCCTAGTATGCAATGCAGTAGTCAATAAATTTACTTAAACAAGGTTATTTTTAAAGGAGACCCCAAATATTTGGGGAGCATTCTGCTTATATAGGTAATTAGTTAAAAGCCCCGTCTCTGTATCGTTTTTAAATAAAATTAACATTACGTTTTAATCGAAAAAAAGAAATTGGATTTTATAAATCTATTTAATAAGTTTAATCAGACATTAAGAATGAACGCTGAAATGAAGCCCTATTTGAAAATTGATTCACTTTACATATAATTGTAATTTAAAAAAAATACATTAAAATTTTTACAAAAGTATTAAATTGTTTAACCAAATATTTAGAAAAAAAACGATATTTTTTATTTAAAAGGCTTCATCGGAGCATTTTTCATGTGTTATTATAACGAATTATAACTTTTCAAGTTCATTCATTATTTTCGAATAAAACAAAAGTAAATATGTAAGAACAAACGGTCCAGGGACGGCGTTCTGAGGGTGACGGGTAGGGCACACTAGCGACGCCAGTTGATTTAATTTCTAGCTACTAAACCAGATCTATTTTAAACCGGATCTACTGTACGCGAAAAATTGATTCACGCTAAAAAAACGGACCCAATATTTGTGCATTTGTAAAAAGTTGTAACCCTGAAATTGTTTAAAATAGATCCGGTTTAGTAACTAAAAATTAAAATCAATTGGCGTAGCTAGTGTGCCCTACCAGTCACCTCGCCTTAAGCTTGGTTTAGGACAAGGATACATATTATTTAAAGTTTTGCCGGGAATTTGGCTAAATGGTCCAGCGTAAGAAATGGTCGAAACACATCCCTGTTTAAAGACAAATAAAACACTTCTTTTAAATATAGGTAGGTATATATATGTATTTTGTTCAGCCCACTTTCAAAGTTTAGTTATAATTTTATATAACAAGTAACTTAAAATATCTACAATTATAAAGTATTTTTACAAAAATCAAACATATGGTACGGAGGAGACCCCAAATATTTGGGGAGCATTCTGCTTATATAGGTAATTAGTTAAAAGCCCCGTCTCTGTATCGTTTTTAAATAAAATTAACATTACGTTTTAATCGAAAAAAAGAAATTGGATTTTATAAATCTATTTAATAAGTTTAATCAGATATAAGAATGAACGCTGAAATGAAGCCCTATTTGAAAATTGATTCACTTTACATATAATTGTAATTTAAAAAAATACATCAAAATTTTTACAAAAGTATTAAATTGTTTAACCAAATATTTAGAAAAAAAACGATATTTTTTATTTAAAAGGCTTCATCGGAGCATTTTTCATGTGTTATTATAACGAATTATAACTTTTCAAGTTCATTCATTATTTTCGAATAAAACAAAAGTAAATATGTAAGAACAAACGGTCCAGGGACGGCGTTCTGAGGGTGACGGGTAGGGCACACTAGCGACGCCAGTTGATTTAATTTCTAGCTACTAAACCAGATCTATTTTAAACCGGATCTACTGTACGCGAAAAATTGATTCACGCTAAAAAAACGGACCCAATATTTGTGCATTTGTAAAAAGTTGTAACCCTGAAATTGTTTAAAATAGATCCGGTTTAGTAACTAAAAATTAAAATCAATTGGCGTAGCTAGTGTGCCCTACCAGTCACCTCGCCTTAAGCTTGGTTTAGGACAAGGATACATATTATTTAAAGTTTTGCCGGGAATTTGGCTAAATGGTCCAGCGTAAGAAATGGTCGAAACACATCCCTGTTTAAAGACAAATAAAACACTTCTTTTAAATATAGGTAGGTATATATATGTATTTTGTTCAGCCCACTTTCAAAGTTTAGTTATAATTTTATATAACAAGTAACTTAAAATATCTACAATTATAAAGTATTTTTACAAAAATCAAACATATGGTACGGGTAATGGGTGTTGATTGACTAATCTTGAAACTGGTATTATAACAAAACAGGTAACCTAAATTAAATCGCGTCGATTGATCTAATAAAGCCAACTTTAAACAAATTATATTAGACTAGATAAGATTTGGTAACATAAATGTGTCCAAAACTAACTAGTTGAAAACTTTAAAAGCACAATTTAGAACTATAATAATCTGTTTAAAAACAAATTTCCCTTTAGTATAAAATAATATACCACAAAATATGATTCGTCCAAGAATATTCTTGATTAAATTCCTCTTATAACCATATAAAGTCACTGATTAAGATAACCAAGTTATTAACAAATCATAAAATTTAAAATAAATTCAAATAAAATATTTTCAAAAGTAAATAACAGAAGACAAATAATGAACGTAACTATTGATAGTTTTTGTTTTTTTTTTAATAATAATTCTCACAACATCTCATGCGTTGACCTGATTCCGTACTAAGTAGCTTAAGCATTTGTGTTACAGATATCAGACAACAGAGGAAAACAAATATATACTTAAATACATATATTACACCCATACACTGAACAAACACAAGTGTTCATCGCACGAATGTTTGTCCAGGGTGGGGATCGAACCCTTTGGCGTAAGAGGCAGGGTCACTACCAATTGCGCCATCCGGTCAATCAAACTAGGTTAGGCACCCTAGTGGTAGGTAAAGGTTAAACCAAAATGTAAATCTTATGTTATAAACTATCGCAAAAAAAAATTGCCAGTTGTTCCCATAAAAGGAACGGTAAAAAAAAATGTAAGAATTATTATTACACAACAATAACAAACTACTAAAATAAGCCTCTACCAAATAGAGCCATGGTAAGATGCGATAGCGATGGATGAGTTCAATCAGTTACATAATGCATTATTTATTTCTGCCGTAAAACAATCACAATAACAACATATATTGTCAACCATTGTTTGCTCAGGTGTTATTCGCAATAAAGGTTTTATCCATAGCCTGTAAAGAGCACAAAACCTAACCCAGACACACGCAATAAGATCGGCTTTTACAAAGATAAAAAAAGAAACAACATGAAAGCGTCTTAAGAGAATAATGTCCATATTTTAATTATATAAATACGGACATATTTTAATTATATAAATACGGAATATATTTTAATTATATAAATACGGACATATTTTAATTATATAAATACGGAATATAAATAATTTTAAATGTTATGAAGAAAGAGACAAATAATTATAAGCAAATAAATTACATAAATTAATATCGAGTGGGACCTCCATTCGCATCTAACACAGCGTCAAACCTGTTTCGCATGCCAGTCACCATGTTCCAACAAGTGTCGGTACCTCGAAGACGCTCCCATGTTGTGTGTGCCTCACGCCGCAAGTTTTCGTTATTGCGAATGTCTGTGGCGTCCTAATCGAGAACCATGAGACCCCACAAGTTCTCGATCGGGTTGAGATCAGGGCTCTTTGCGGGCCATGGCAGGCGGACAATGTCGTCACGTGACGCTAGCCACTGCTCCACTACTCGGGAGGTGTGGACCCGACAGTTATCTTGGCATAAATAAATAATGCCCTCTGGATAGTGGAGGCGAACGGTGGGAATCATAACGTCTCGCAATATCTCCACATATTGCTCGGCATTCATCCGACCGCTCACCTCCACTAACTCACCCGGACCCATTGAACTCATCCACCCCCAAAAATTCAAACTTATCCTCCCACTAGCTCTATTAGGCAGTGTATTTATTTCTAAGTAACGCTCGTTACGGCTACGCCATAATATTTTTCGTCCGTCCAGATCGGAGCGAAAACTTTTTTCGTCTACAAAAATAACAATATTATTGGAGAAATCAAAATTGTAGAATTCTAGGCAAAAACTAACTCTTGCTTCTTTATGGCTCTGGCTGAGCTGAATTTTTTTTTGCTGGACGGCAACATTTTTTACCGGCTTCTTTTAACCTCCGCCGCACGGTGTCCATTGAAATCTACAACAAAAGAAATCTTCTTAATATTTAACTTAACTAATAAATTTAAATACTTTTTTACGGATAATTTTGGAATGAAACTTTATTGCGGATATTTTTGGTTTAAAATGTCAGGTTTGAATAAACCGTGAAATTATCCGTATAAAAGTCTAATCTCAAAACCTGTAATACTTAAAGCTAAATAAGTTTTGGTGGAGAGTGAAGTGATGGTGAGGCAAGTGAATAACATAAGGCCGCCCCTATGATTTAAAGACTTATGTTGTAATTAAAGACCTGCGGTGCGACACAAGGTGCAAATCGGTGTCCACACCGCGATATCGCCACTGTATAATTATTATCACCGCTCACCCTGCCTCTTACGCCAAAGGTCGTGGGTTCGATCCCCACCCTGGACAAACACTCGTGCGATGAATAATGTTTGTTCGGTGTCTGGGTGTAATATATGTATTTAAGTATATATTTGTATTCCCCTGTTGTCTGATATCTGTAACACAAGTGCTTAAGCTACTTAGTACGGAATCAGGTCAATGTATGAGATGTTGTGAGAATTATTATTATTATCATTTTAATTTCTACGCGTGGCGTCAAGCAGCATCATTACAATCTGAGATTGATTGAATAAAAATTGCGGCAACCGGCAGCACGTGGAGCGGCAACGTCGCACTACATCGACAGTGTTTTAACGGCCTCAGATGGATAAAAAATGTTTTTGGTTCATTAGATGAAAAATTATATTCCTAAGAAAGGAGTAAAACTCTGACAAGTCTAGCTATCATAGTTTTTAAGAAAAGTGTAAATACTGGTAAGTTTACCTTTTTTTAATTAATTTAGTTTTAATTTTTCTATAAATAGCATAATTATTAATTTACCCTATTATGACCATATAAGGGCTACATAATTAGCTACATTAATCAGATAATATCAAAATCTGGTGATTTTTTTTTCTGATTAATGGTTTTAATAGTCTCAATTTCTTTTTACTTACGAACATAGCGACATGCATGGACTACTACCACAAAAAAAAAACAACTTCTAAAAACGCAGACTTTTGGAGATTTTTTTTTAAAGTACTGATTTGATAACGGTTTTTTGTCAAAGTTCTGAAGTGACGTTATAGTAATGTCGATATCGTTAAATTCTTATTAAGTGGAATTTAACTCTCTATAAATACAGAATAGTTGTATTCCACGGGAGAAGAATAGAAATCCAATTAATGGTAAAAATTTAATCAGTAACCGGGATGCAATTAAAATTAATAAATTAAATATTAAAAAGGTATTTATCCACCTTATTATGCATTTATCCACCTCAGTCATTATCGCGTGAAATATTGATAATTTTAATTTACTTATTTGCCGAAATTCAACAAAAGGTAAAAAAGTTTTTAAAACTAATAAAAATGAATCTGAAACGTTTTTCCGACAGTCATTTTGCCGTTTGGCTTTTCTTCAACATAACTTTTCGTCACTGGGCATTTCGCCGACAGAACCTTTCACCTATGAACTATTCGCCGACAGAACTTTTCGTCAGACGAGGAGTTCGCCGACAGAACCTTTCTCCTAAGAACTATTCGCCGACAGGACGTATAGTCGTCGTAAGTTGACTTATATCAGTGGCTGGGCACTAATAAGTCATTTAATTAAATAAAATGGAAACTAGGCAACATAATAAGATTGAGTAGATTATTTTTAAATCAAAATACGAAATGTTAAAATTAGTTGGTTCTTAGGGCGTCGGGAAATAGTTCATAGGTGAAAGGTTCTGTCGGCGATATGCCCAGTGACGAAACGTTATGTCGAATAAAAGCCAAACGGCGAAATGACTGTCGGAGAAACGTTTCAGATTCGATAAAAATAATCTTTTGTAAAGGTAATTGTTCGATAACATCACTTGAGTAGATAATGTGGTAACATCTTTTTAAAATCACTGTCGTAAATCAAGTTTACAATATTATATGCAGGTGTGCAAAAAAGGTGGCGGCAAAGCTTTTAAAGCAATTGTTTGTCTCCAACTTTTATTATACTTCCGTACCGAAATGCAACAAACAGAGAATAAACAATAGAAGCCGCGTGCTGCACAATGCTGGCACTTCCGATATTGCTATCTTATCTTCATTGATGAAAATATATTTTGTTTTGTTAATAACTCGATACCTTATTTAATGTCCATTTATCTAGGCAGGTGTGTATAAAGGTGGTAACGCAATTAATCAAATCGGTACTTAAATATTTTTTCTTCCGAAAGTCCGCGTTTTAGAAGTATCTTTTTTGTGAAAGTAATCCATGTCGCTGTGTTTTAAAGTAAAACTATTAAAATCATTAATCAGAAAAAAATTAACCCTATCTTGATATTATTTGCGATTATTTCGAAAACGCAAAAGCGTGGCTTCCTCGTTCATGGCTAATAATGTAGCCCCTATGTAGGTATATACGCTATAGAGAAAGATTAATGTCATTTATAAAAAAATATTTTTTTTAGAAAAACCTTTACTTTGCCGGTATTTTTACTTTTCAAAAACCATGATAGCTCGTGGGAGTTCTATTTCTGGCTTAGGAATATAATTTTCCATCTGTTGAAGTAATAATTTTTTTTAGGTTATCAAAGGCCGAAAAAAGCAAAGTGGAGCATAATAATTACTATAGACTCTTTTATTTGCAACAAAGGCAAGAAAATAAAAAAGTAGTATTTGCAAATAAACTGCATAATAATTACTACAGACTCTTTTATTTGCAACAAAGGCAAGAAAATAAAAAAAGTAGTATTTGCAAATAAACTGCATAATAATTACTACAGACTCTTTTATTTGCAACAAAGGCAAGAAAATAAAAAAAGTAGTATTTGCAAATAAACTGCATAATAATTACTATAGACTCTTTTATTTGCAACAAAGGCAAGAAAATAAAAAAAGTAGTATTTGCAAATAAACTGCATAATAATTACTATAGACTCTTTTATTTGCAACAAAGGCAAGAAAATAAAAAAAGTAGTATTTGCAAATAAACTGCATAATAATTACTACAGACTCTTTTATTTGCAACAAAGGCAAGAAAATAAAAAAAGTAGTATTTGCAAATAAACTGCATAATAATTACTACAGACTCTTTTATTTGCAACAAAGGCAAGAAAATAAAAAAAGTAGTATTTGCAAATAAACTGCATAATAATTACTATAGACTCTTTTATTTGCAACAAAGGCAAGAAAATAAAAAAAGTAGTATTTGCAAATAAACTGCATAATAATTACTATAGACTCTTTTATTTGCAACAAAGGCAAGAAAATAAAAAAAAAAGTATTTGCAAATAAACTGCATAATAATTACTATAGACTCTTTTATTTGCAACAAAGGCAAGAAAATAAAAAAAGTTGTATTTGCAAATAAACTGCATAATAATTACTATAGACTCTTTTATTTGCAACAAAGGCAAGAAAATAAAAAAAGTTGTATTTGCAAATAAACTGCATAATAATTACTATAGACTCTTTTATTGGCAACAAAGGCAAGAAAATAAAAAAAAGTAGTATTTGCAAATAAACTGCATAATAATTACGATAGACTCTTTTATTTGCAACAAAGGCAAGAAAATAAAAAAAGTTGTATTTGCAAATAAACTGCATAATAATTACTATAGACTCTTTTATTTGCAACAAAGGCAAGAAAATAAAAAAAGTAGTATTTGCAAATAAACTGCATAATAATTACTATAGACTCTTTTATTTACAACAAAGGCAAGAAAATAAAAAAGGTAGTATTTGCAAATAAACTGCATCAATTAAATTCTATAATTTACCTAATTATTTCATGAAAAAAATAAGTTGGGAAGTCTGAGACTTTGCGCTTTTTCATTAACACGTCATAGTAAAGTATTGAAAATTAAGGTTAACCTTTATTCTCGGCTCGGCTTCCAATTTCATAGATATTTAATTATTATGTAAAAGAAAACTCACACTATAATTAGATGAGGTTGTCCTTGTGCTGAGGAACGGGTCTGCCGAGTGTGAAGCGACGATAGCCGCATCCTCCTCTTCCGTTGTGGCTCTTTCATAAAGCTGCCGGTGGTGGGAATCAAGAGTCCCAGCCTCTTCCCAACGGCGAAGCCAGAAATACACAGTTTTTCGCTAGAACAATACATACTAATATTAATTTATTTTGTTAATGTTAGCGGTTATGTTTATATTGAATTGCGCGATACTTAAGGCGTTAAATGAAAAAAGTGCGTTTGCTACGTTAAAGTTATATCGCTTTCTGTGGTAAGAGTTTTTGATTTTATTGTTGTAACTTGATTGGCAATTTGTTACAAAACTTTATCAATATTTTTCCATTTTGTTCACAAGTTTTATAAATAAAATATGCACTTTATAAAAAATAGCTTGCTAAAAATAGCTACTTACCTATCTACCTACTTTGAAATAAATAACATCAATTCTCATTTTAAAATTGTTACTAAAACTTTACCATTTCACAATTGTTATTCTAAAGTTATATATTTTTTATTAATTAGAACATAAATAACTCACTGTTACGCCAGTTTGTTCACAAATATCCTTCACTCTGCAACCACTTCTTCTTAGCGCAATTATGCGCTCTCTTTCAACTCTAGAGAGTTGAGGCGCCATTTTTAACCAACAGACCGCGTAACGTAAACAACACAGGTAAACAATGCACCTGTGCAATGCACAAAACAAAACTAACAATGTTAATGTGACTGTCGTAGGAAGAGGCACGCAGGGGGCGTGGCTTACCCTCGATGAAACAATTCTATTGGCACTTAGCTTATGTCAGATCAAACATTGGTTAATTGGGGCATACTGTACAAAATCGACCAATAATGTCTAAGCGACTTTCTTTCTAACACAACTAATGCGTCGTAGTTATAGTTATATATAATGTATACTTTGATGTGCTGCCATGTGTACGTACGCGGGCGGCCGGCGCGCGCGCGGGGCGGCCGCGAGTCTGTCATTCATTCTGTCGGTCATTTAAGGGGAAGTGAAATATTTATTTCGAGCGGTTTTTAGGGGAATTCCGTTATTTATCAAATGTTTGATAAAAATATTATGTCAATCTACTCTACTTCCGAGACATGATAACCCATTAAAAAATATGTCCCATTCTTTTGTACACGCTGTATATATCTACTAAGAAGAAAATATCAAATAATAATGAGATACATACTGAGGTACATACTGAGATACATAATGAGATACATACTATTAAATTATTATAATGAATAAATAGGAGTGTGGGTATCTACAGTTTAAATATAAAATTATTACGGCTAACAAATCAAAACAACTTCTAGCGCGCGCATACAGTTATTATGCACCTATAGTTAAGTACCTATATCGACCCATTGCTACCGGACGAGGCATCGATGATGAATGCGGGATCAGTCTGCACTGCAACTGGATGCGCAATGGTCGCCCAACCCATAGCAACAACCACCAATAGCATTCAATGAAATAAAATAAAACGAAATGAACATTATGAAACTGTCATGTGATATAGGAGATTGTATGTATTTATTTATGTGAGGTGCGGATTAGATGCAAGCAGTGCCTACAAGTAATACGAGGTGGCCACTAATAATGACTCGTGTACAAGGTGTCCACTAATTAATCTCTTCCTTTTTTACCATGTGGGAATGCCGCCGGCTCGCTGATAGGAGCCAACGTCGGCGCCGTAAGTCAGCGTCGCTTTATGCACACCCGTTGGAAGCCGGACGGGTAGTGTGGGGCTATCCTCTGGGTTGGGTGGGTCAGAAACCATCCGGAGACATACCCACTAAACCTACTGGGGCGTTTTTACCTCGCTCAGGAAATTCAGGGGAGATACGGGTTCGTGGTACGAAACCTGGCACCACGTTCCCCCAAAGAGGCTAAAAGCCTCCAGGGCCGCACCTTCGGCCCACCAAACAAAGCTCCCACCCGGGTGAGGCCCACATCACTGGATTGCGATGTGGGCGTCGCAGGCAAGGGCTCCTGCAGGACACCCCACAGACGGACAGCGAATAACGATAGGTTTAGGTTTAAAGATTCTTTATTTCTTTTTTTTTTATTAGAATAGCTAGACATTTGGCCACAATCTCACCTGATGGTAAGTGATGATGTGGCCGAGGATGGATTTCTCAATAAAAACATAATTGTCGCTTACTTGAGAATATAATTTAGAAATCCGTTCATTTGTATTAGTTGTAGTTCGCACCGATCAGTTTTATAAAAAGCGTTAGCTCAAAAATGTTGTCCGATTGACACTTAGGTATGTAATACGAGTACATTTGAATATAACAAGTTATAAGTTTACGCGAATATTAATTAGGTTTAATTTTTAACCCCCGACGCAAAAACAACGGGGTGTTATGAGTTTGACGTGTCTGAGTGTGTGTGTGTCTGTCTATGGCGTCGTCTCCGGAACAAATGAACCGATTTTGATTTTGTTTTTTTGTTTGAAAGATGAATAAGGCGGGAGTGTTCTTAGTCATGTTGGATAAAAATCGATCCAAGATGGCCGCCGTCACAAAGATATGGATTGTATTTTTTAACACAACTCCCACAATAAGGGTATCAAAAGGGCTTGAGTAGCAGAATATATTTATTGTGACAAATTTCAAATCCAAGATGGCCGCCGTCGGGGTTTTTTTTAATTTTCAATTTAATTTTTTTAAGTAGTTTACAATATTAGTGCGGTTAATTCGACGAAATGTACTGTATTGTGCGAGTTTTTTTTAAAACGTTGAGCGAGTCAATGCTTTTTACAGATTACGGTAGTTTGTTAAACATCTGTGCTCCCTCATAACTACACCTTCGCTTGCCGTAATTCGTTCGAGTCTTGGGTAGAACCAAGTAGCTAGCTCGTCGGCGCTTTGTTACCTGTTGTGACTGCGTTAGTGTGATCGACGTGTAAATGGTTGCATGCAGTACTTTTCGTATGAGATGGCAAGTATGATAATTAAACAACTGTTTTATGTTCATAATGTGAGTCTCTTTGTATATCCTTGTAGTAGGTGTGAGGTACGGGTAATGGAATAATAGCTTGATTATTTTATTTTGTGTTACTTAGAGGTAAGATGTTTTTGTTTTCCAAGCGTTACCCCAAATTCCAACAAGGTATGTTAAGTTAGACTTCGCGAGTGAGTTGTAAATATTATATCTTGCTTTGCGGGGTATATGCATCATGCTATAGGGCGTAGTGAGCTCATCAATGAAGAAAGTTTTTTTTAATGTGGTCTATATGTGGCTTTCAAGGCAATTGGCTATCCATATGTAGGCATAGGTATTTTTCATGATTTTTATCCTGTATTGGCATATTAAGGATTTTTAATGGAGTGAATAAGGTTGTAGGCTTATTTTTTGCTTTGAATATAATAAAAGAAGTCTTAGACGTATTGATTGTAAGGAGATTTTGCTGCAGCCATGTTGTGAGAGTGACAAGGTCCTGTTGGGCTTGTGAGATTATATTGTTCATGGATGATCCGAAATAAAAAAGGTGTCATCGGCATACAGAATGATATGACCGCTAAGTCCAATTTTGACCACGTTGATGATGTAAACCAGGAACAAAAGAGGAGGTAGATCCCCACATAAATGTAGCGACAGGGCCCTCAAGATTCAGGACAAGACGGCTGGTAGGGAGGCCCGCTGATGCACTAACTCCGCCCGCGTCGCCGGCCTAAAGCAGGCCCTCTTCCCCTCGGGTTAGCTTTTAACCCATCAGCCTATATAGCCCCAAACCCTCGGAGGACAATAGAGGCCCTGTAGGAATATACGTTTCAGCACGGTCACACGCCAGTGCCGGTACCGGAATGTGCAACCGTTGGCCGTCAGGTAGCAATACGGGTCGCCCTAATTACTACCCACCGTTACCCAGGGGACATCGGACCCGGCCGGTATTAGCTCTTTTGGCCCCAAAAAGGGCACAGGAACAAAAATACTACCTGCCCTACCTTAGTCCCCAAATAAATGTGTTCCTAACCCATTTCGGCTATAGCGATGAATCTCAATAAATAACAATAATGTCTTCCAAACCAATATTTAGGTTGTAGGTGTGGGGCGTAGTTGTATGGTTGCCAATCCGAAAAATCAACTATCGAAGCAGGACATTATTATAAAGCACAAGTATGCGCATAGACACATGAGCACTTTCTATAAGCTTATCCTTATAATATTACGATGGGACACGACCTAAGGTATTAAGCATAGGACCAACCGCTTAACCTGCTTTCCAAGGCACTGGGGTACATACAAGAATGCAATCTTACCTTACCTATGTTTTCTAATGAGTGTTCATTGTTAAATATTTTATTGTGATGGTCAATAAAATGTTTCTTTCTTTCTTTCTTTCAATCTTCCAGTCTTCGGGCTGAAACTGAGAATCTCTCAACCGAAAGTGTTAGGTGCAAATTTTGGCTTGACCTGGGAACCGAACCCAGGAACTAAAGCGCAGCCGTTGCTTAAAAGTTCCCAAACCACTGGGCTACCGAAACAGTCGAAATAATAAGGAGTCTATTAAAATTCATTTCATTGCCTGTATTATTTTGCGCGACATATACCTCGTAACATTCCTTTCATAAATGCGAATACTTCCCAAGTGCTCCCTAAATAAGAGCCACGTTAATTTATATTGAGATGGGTTCGAACGGACTCGAGCCGCGGAGTAACTTGCAATTTCGCGCGAGACTTTCTATAAAATTTGATGACGGAACGTGCCCCGCATGGAGACGGCTTCGATGACGAATGACGCGCTTGCGTTACGCTGCTTAGTATTCAATGTTACGGATATCTAAATCAGGATAAAATCCAATTTTTAAAAGGTGCGCTTCGGATTGGGGAGTTTAAGTACTGTTTCGTGTTTACGTGTCCCTTAGGGCTAAATAGGTTACGGTATTACTTTTCCCGTAGGATTGTTGAGATAAAATGTATTCTACAACACTTCCGTGATCAAAACATCATACATCAAAATCCATCAAGCTGTTTAAGCTATACAAACACTCGAAAGACATTACCCTCCTCCTTTGGTTATTGGGTAAAAAGAAATTGTTCATCGTAGGTACTGTGTGCTCGGAGCCGAATTATCGTGATGTATTATTGTCATCATACGGTATAATATATGGCAAAAATTACTGTTTTTTTCATTTATTTAGACCAAAAACAGTTATAAAAAACAGTTATATTTTTTTAAATATATTTTGGTATATAATATTGCTTATTGTAAGACCAACAATATTGTCCACATATTATAATTGCGTATTTTATTGTCGAGTTAGCTAAGAGCTATTTATATATAAGAGCATTTTTCCAAAATATAGGTATTAGTATAATATTCCAGTTCAGAATGCGTACGCGCAGCACAGAGAACAGACGTGTCGTGAATTTTTACTCCGTATTTATTTAAAGTTTAATCGAACACTTTTTAAGTCACGGAATTTTAGACCTTAAAATAATTAGTGTGCATTGCTTCTACGAGTAATCTTGGGTGCAGTTTGTCCCGCTTCGTTCGGTACAGGCGTCATCGGCTTCGTGTGCCGCGCCGTGCTGTCTGCAGTGAGTGAGTGCCTACAATCCGCGGTTATACAGGGTGGCTCATTTAAATCCCTGATATCAACCATCATGAGTTTGGCGCGATCCCCGTTGGATACCAAGAAGGGAGGCTCTCAACCAAAGGGGGATGACTCCGGTGCGAAAGATTCTTCACTACGTAAACGAAAACAGCTCACGCACGACTGTGAGTGCTCTAAACAAATAGAGGATTTTCGTAAGGATATGATGGAGTTTTTCAATAAATTCAGTGAAAAATAAAATGTAAATCTTCATAATATGTGGCAGGAATTGGCTTCCGACATCAAAAATCAAATAAATCACATTACTACGGTTAATGAGGGGATAATTGAGGAGCAAAAAAATATAAAATCCGACTTATCCAATGTGAAAGAGAGATTATCCGCCACCGAAAATGCATTCAGTTCTTTGTCTAAGATACCTAAGGATATGGATGAAGCAATGGAATCGATTAAGTTATTGCAGATGGAAAATAATAATTCAAAGCAGTATTCCATGTTGAATAATGTGGAAATATCAGGTGTGTCATATGCAACTGGAGAAAATTTAATAAAGATTGTCCACGATATTTGTTCGATTGTCGGTGTCGTCCTGACGGACAAAGATATAGACGTAATTCATCGTGTGCGACGTTATCCATCCACAGAAAAAAAATCATCCTATATTAGACCTCCGGCAATCATATTGCGTTTTACTCAACGCCGAAAGAAGGATGACCTACTCGCAGCGGTGCGGGCACGACGCGGGCTTACCACAGCTGATATCGGGCTGCCTGGGCCAGCTGTTTCATTGTATGTTAGTGATCATCTAACTCCTACCAATAAATTGTTATTGAAACGAGCCAGAGAGCTCAAGGCATCGCTTAGCTACTCATATGTTTGGGTGCGAGATTGTAAAATATTTATGCGCAAAAATGACAAAAGTAAGTCGATTCTCATTAATGATCAAACTGACCTACAAAAGTTAAAATGACTAAATAAAAATACTTTTCTGAAATCTAGTAACCCATATTTACTAATTATTATTTTTAGAGACTTTCTGTTTTACCTAAATTTATATCATTATGAATTGATAACTAAAAATATACTTGTATTCACTAATATCTATAAAAATTATAACTACACATGCTACTTATTTACATTTCTAAATGAAAACACATCCTTATTTGCTCTTTTTCTAATTAAAATCTTTATTCCATTCTTTAATTGCAAATATAGCGTTCACGTCTGCCATGATCACAATAATATCTCAAATTTATTAAAATTAAACAAAAATGGCTAATAAGAATATAACTGGTTATTACCAAAATGTGAGGGGGCTACGTACAAAGTCGCATGATTTTCTGTCTAACGTAATACAATCGGACTATGACTTCTTATGTTTAACGGAGACTTGGTTGACTCCTGACTTTTTTGACCGTGAATATTTTGATCATAGGTATAGTGTTTTTCGTTCTGATAGATCCGCCGCTAGGAGCGGAGCGTGTCGGGGGGGCGGCGTCGCGGTGTCGGTATTGCAGGAGCTGCGGCCCGTGCGCCGCGACTGGCCTGTCCCGCCGAATGCATGTTGTGATTGTGTGTGGGTATCGGTTCCGCTCGACCGCACAATGCAGATACCAGCTACGACTTTACGCACTGCTCGCGGGGCCGAATCCACTGAATATTTCCTTAATATAGCTTGCATTTACATTCCTCAAGGTACGGGTTATAGGGATTCTTTATCATCTTTTTTTAAATTAGTTGGTCAAATTGTAATTGAGCGGCCGAATGACTTATTTCTAATTACGGGTGATTTTAATATTTCTAATGCTAACTGGATACCGACGCCAACACTTGAGGCGCAGTTAGCAGTGAGTGGTAGTTTTGCTATTCAATATTTACACGAATTTATATCTTTTACTCAACTAAAGCAGTATAATTTAATATGTAACACTCATAACAGAATACTTGACCTAGTTTTGAGTAATAGAGACTGCTATGTAACCTCGTGTGATTCTCCATTGACGCGTGAAGACTTACACCATAAAGCACTATGTTTAAATTTAAATATTTGTATTTCGCCTCCTGTTGAGCAAGCGGCAAACATGAGTACTTTGAATTTTTACAAGTGTAATTTTGATGAGATAAATAAGTCAATAACTGACATTAATTGGCCTGATTTCTTTACCAATCTAAATACAGAGCACTCTTTATCTAAGTTTTATGAGTTCTTAGGGGGTTTGTTTGAGAGGTTCGTACCTCGTCGTAGTTTGCCTTCCTCAACCTCATCTCCTGTTTGGTTTACAAAATGTTTAAAAAAAATTTTGAAAGAAAAACGAAAGTATCATAAACGATGGAAACTTTATGGCAATCCCTTAGATTATGAAAGTTTTAAAATTTTAAGAAAAAGAGCAGCTAAAGTCGAGATAGAATGTTATAATAATTACATTAAATTTTCTGCCGAGAAAATAAAAAGTAATCCAAAGTTCTTTTGGAGTTATGTCAAATCTATTAATTCTAATAAAGGCGTCCCACAAACAATGTATTATAAGGGGGCTTCCACTTCGGATGGGGAACAGATTTGTGACTGGTTTAATGAGCATTTTCATTCAGTTTTTGAGAATCACAATCCCATATCAGATCAGTATAATGGTTTGGCAGCTAATAATGCTGTGATAGACTTAAGTTCTATAGATTTGACTGAAAAAATCATTTATAAGTATCTGAAGTCTATTAATCTGAATAAGGGGGCTGGACCTGATGGGGTGCACCCATTTTTTATAAAAAATTGCTCCTCAAGTTTGGCTGTTCCTATTACAATTATTTTTAAAAAATCTATGCAAGACGGACTCGTACCTAATATCTGGAAGCAAGCATTTGTCACGCCAATCCCCAAAGGTACAGTTAGTAATAAAATTGAAAATTACAGACCAATTTCCAAATTAAGCCAATTTCCAAAAATATTTGAAAAAATTGTTACTGACCAGCTAACTCATGCGATTAGGATACACGTTTGTGCTTAACAACATGGCTTTTATAGAGGTCGATCAGTTGATACCAATCTTCTGACTTTTACCGATGAAATATTGAAGTCTATGGATGATGGATGTCAGGTAGACGCCGTGTACACCGATTTTGCGAAAGCCTTTGACAAAATTTGTCACAATACACTGTTACAAAGGCTTTGGGCCCTCGGTATACACGGTGATCTTTTCCGATGGATAAAATCGTATGTTCAAAATAGAAGTAGCAGTTGTTCTTGCTGGTTACTCGTCTCATTTTAAAAATATCAGTTCTGGTGTACCACAGGGTTCCCACTTAGGCCCGCTATTATTTACTCTCTATATAAATGACATAACAAATACATTATTACATTCAAATTCATTACTATATAGCCGTATGGTCCCCGGCAGAGTAGAATAGGCCACCCTCACTCTTACCGAGGTGTCGTAAAAGGCGACTAAGGTAAAGCTGCTGGCATGATCATCAGCACCCAGAGAAGGAAAACTCTGCATTTATATCAAAACCCTCGCCAACCCGTCTGCCAAGCGTGGTGAGTATGGCAATTACCCCTCATGTGATTGAGGGAGGTCCGTGCCCCAACAGTGGGGACTTAAATGGGCTGATGATGCTGATGCTGACGACACTAAAATTTACAAAATCATAAAAGATCCAACGGATTGTGTTTTATTACAACAGGATTTAGCTAGATTTGAATCTTTTTGCGAGGAAAGTAGTTTGTTTTTAAATTTAGACAAATGTAATGTTATCACGTTTAGTAAAAAAACTCATCCTATTCAATATAATTATGTATTTGACAATACAGAAATAAGAAGAGTTGATAAAATTCGAGATTTAGGGGTGTTAATGGATTCTAAGCTTTCTTTTGTGCCTCATATCGATAATATTTTGGATAAGTCATTTCGTCAGTTGGGTTTTATTTTAAGAGTTAGTAAGCCTTTTAAAGATCCATTAATATACAAAATTTTATTTAACAGCTTTGTACGAAGTCGCCTTGAATTTGCCTGCTCTGTATGGAAACCTTATAGTAAATGTCATAAACATAAAATTGAGAAAGTACAAAAAAAGTTTTTGAAATCACTTGAGTGGAGAACGGGTAACATATATACTGATTATAATCAGTCACTTAAGCGCCATCGAGTCCAGCTTCTCGATATTCGCAGAGATTGTGTGGACGCTATTATTCTTTATAAAATATTAAATAATAAGCTTGATGCTCCCTCTCTTCTTGGTCAAATTAATTTAAGAGTGCCACGCAGACGTGAACGACAATGTCGTCGCAGTGATTTGTTTTTTATTCCTAGGAGCAGAACGTGTTTTGCGAGAAATGCATTTATAAAACGTGCATGTAAATTATTTAATGAAAGTGAACAATTATCTGATGTTGATATATTTCAATGTTCAGTTTCTAAGCTAAAAAGTAAGTTTAAAGTTTAGCAAAGAATATATGTATATTTTGCGCATACATATTACCTGCTCATTATGTAATTGCTATTGTTGTGGCCCATAGGTTGCTAGCTGAGACCCTTATTTTTTTTTTCTTGAAATAGAGGTCAGCAGTATGCAGTTGACTGTATGGATAGTATACGACCGGCGCCGCATATATGTTGGTAAACATAAAGAGTGAGCGGTTAATATTGTTGGCACCGACACTGGTGCTCGTGCGCGGCCAGTCACACGCGCCTGGACTACCTACCTACGAGTATACCGATCTGCCAGGTTTCTCCGGTCGACTCTTGCTTGAATGTTAAACACATTCAGGTCGGAGTCGGCTGGGGAAATTTGGCGGATAGTAAGTGACCGAACGTGTGGCTGTCTGTACACAAGTGAACGTGTAGTAAATGTGTAATATCGAAATTTAGATTTTTTTACATTACTTACTTAAATTTTAAAGTTAGAAACTTGTTTAAAATCAGATTTTCCCTAACTAAATTCGCTTACTTTTTTTTTCTTTGTTTATCATGTTAGATTTATTGTAACGATAGTTTTAAATCTATTGTCTAAATTAGTCTATCTTAGTGCTGTTTTTAATTGCAATTAGTGAAACTGTAAGTCTATTGTTAATCATATTTTTTGTGCAAAGTTTGTAAATGACTGTTTGTTTCCAAATAAATAAATAAATAAATAAATAATATAAAAAGTTAGACAGTAATTATGTTATTAAACAATTACATGTTTATTGCCTTGCGCGCGCAAACTGTTTGACTCACTTTGGCAATCTAAGTATTTTTTTAATAAGGCTCTACCCGAAGATATCTTGCAAATGTTAAGTTACTTATTGATATAAGTGAGTAGTCAAAAGTCACAGTCAGTCAAAGTCGTAGTCACGTTATAAAACGCCGTTAATATACGTTTATAGACCTACGGATTCTGCTGATACAACTGAATATAATTGTGGGTTTTAACACTATTAGGTCCAAGCAAGTTGTCACGTGACAACTCACTCGACACACAATAGCAGTATTTAAAACGATACAATCCAACGATTCTTATTATTGAGATCACTTCGCGGCACTTCACTGCAAAAAAAAAACACCAAATTTCAATCAATAAAAACCACTAGAAACTAATTTAAAACCTTTGAATTGCATCAGCCCACGCGGAGTGTTTTCGTCTTACCGACAAAATCTAAGTAAATATAAAAACACCGAATCGGCTCTCATCGGATTGTCCCATGACTTCCTTTATGCATAATATGGTATAGCTAGTTTACGATCTGAATACAAATCTTGGTAAAGCCTTTTAGATGTATGGCGTCACGCGATGGGTAACTATTTGTACGTGCCCTGATTTTCTACACACAGCTTCGGATCTGAATGTTCTCTGTAAGCGAAATATCAAATCTTTTCCTTGAATTTTATTTTCAAATTCGATTGATTTGTTTGTATGGCATTGGAAACTTTTTTGTGAAAAAACTATAATGATTTACCAGTGGTATACGATGAAAAAAAGTTGGCTTAGATAGTAACATAACATTGCAGTAACAAGACGTCGATTAAACAAGCCTTCGCAGTAAAATGGTTCGCAGTATAGTTTTTCGATGTAACGTAACATCGCAGCACCAAGACATCGATTTTACAAGGCGTCGCACTATGGTGATGACGATGAATGATTTTCGAAGAAACAAAATCCTATGAAACATCTTGATTTCGCACTGACATATGTAACCCAAAAAAAATAGGTATCAAACATTGTAGACAAAAGAGTCGCAGTTATTTATCCGTGGTTCACTGTCAAGAAGCATAAAAATTTTAAGCATAAAATAAGTTATCAAAATGTAATGACAAATAATAAACAAGGCCACAGAATTTTTATTTGGCCACGCGCGCAAACTTCTAATTTACTAACTAAGCACCGGGAAATTGACATAGCCTTTAATTAACTGATTCATCTTCTTTACAACGCCAACTAAAAATGTTAAAGAAAGCGTCAAGTCAATATCAACAATTAATTTTCCTTGTCCTTCTGATTTATACATTGCAAACTAATTTACTAACTCAGCCACGAAATTTGTAACTCATCACCATATTACGTTTTACAGCTTCAATAAAAGCTCCTCAAAAATTATGTGTTCAAGCTGCAATACTCAACATCTTATATTATAACTTAACATGTAAAATAATACTTCATATTCTTTTATCGTGAAAATAGCCACTGTACGATTTGGCGCGAGTGCGCGACATGACAGCAACCGGCCATTTGCACCAATCAGAGAGCGCTATTCGATACTTGTGCCGACCCGCCCGCCCGCGCGCCCTTATATTCTTTTTCTTTTAATCACGTAATTATACGTGTTAATGTTTATTAATTACTTTTCTATAAATGATTGTACTTGTTACACATATTAATACACAAATTGATTTGCATAAATAAATGGTTTTACTATGACTGTCCTTAATAGTTCTTCTTCTTCTTCATATTTGCGTATAATTCCCGGTGGAGTCCAAAGCTGGGCTTTGGAGCCCAGGGTACGCTTTGATCATGATTCAGCATTTGGGGAGCCTGGTAATTACAATGAAGCGACTACCGTCTGACCTTCGAAACCCTTTGACAGAGGAACAAGACCAACTGAATCATGGTTACACGCTTCTGAAACTATCCCAAACGAGCAGGTTTCCTCACGATGTTTTCCTTCACCGCCGAGGTAAATATAGAAATATGCACATAGATTTGAAACATCTAGAGAAATCGACCCTCCGCATGGAGCTAAACCACTAGGCTACCACCGCTCTGACTGACTGTCCTTAATAGTTCATGTGTAATACATAATAATAATATGTAGTGGCTTTAATTATACTATTTGATGACAATTTTAGGTACATTTAACAATCGATTAATGTAGGATGAGTTACATTTTATTCATACTAAATTATGCAATCAGAGGCTAATATTCTTACTATTTTGGTGTCATATATTAATACTTTAGAAGCTTCCTATTTGAATGCATACCACAAATTTAGATGCTAAAAAATAACCACTATGCTGAGTTATATTTACAGTGGCTTACATATAAGATAACTAGTGTCTGAGATAATATTATTAAGACGCGCATTGGTTGTGGCCGACTTAGTAATTTAGAAGGTAACATATATTTTCTGAGGCGAATAATGCTATTAAAAAGAAGCTTGTTTAATTAGTACCCAAATGTAATTACTACTAATTTAAAATTTTAACCATAAGTCATTAAAAGGCGGCTTACGGGTGGCCCAAGGGCCACTCCCGCCGCGCCTAAACTACTACTACTTTTACTCTATATAATATAGGAAATACTTACTTTTTTATTTTCAGATTCACAACTTTATTTCACAATTTTTTTATATTTTTCACAACAAAAAAAGTGAAATTGTCTACTGCTAATCCGTTTTCATGTGGTTCGTGTGTCAGATTGTTGCATATATTTTATTTTAACATGATAGAGGGCAAACGAGCAGAGGAATCACCTGACGGTAAGCGATTGCCGGCACCCATAGGACATCAGTGGATCCTCAACAGCATTGGGCTTGCGTTACTCACACTCAAACAAAAATCAAAATTATAGTATGGTGACTTTTAGCTTTTTAAAAATTTAAAATTTAAAAATCCCCCGACGGCAGCCATCTTGAATTTGAAATTTGTCACAATAAATATATTCTGCTACTCAAGCCCTTTTATATGATACTCATGTTGTGGGAGTTGTGTTAAAACATACATCTTGGATCTAAAACACATCTAAGAACACTTCCACCTTATTCATCTTTCAAACAAAAAAAAAACAATATCAAAATCGGTTCATAAGTTCGGGAGCTCGATGCCATAGACAGACACACATACACACACACACATATCATACACAGACACGTCAAACTTATAACACCCCGTCGTTTTGCGTCGGGGGTTAAAAAGAAGTACTTATCTTATTGTGTCTACAAAAGTAATAGCAAATTCATAGGTAAGCACCTATTCTGATATTATCGTAAAGCATGCCCCACAGATGTGCGATAATGTTATGGTAGTTGCTGAAAACCAGCGTCGGGGTTGGTCTCTGGGATCAGCACCGACTATTGCTGGGCGGCCGCCTGTTTGCCACATATAGGGATAATGTTGTCCTACTTTTCGTTTATTATTTATGTCTAGATTATGTTTCTAATTAAGTTTCCTTAGTTTTGTATTGTGCGAAATAAAGTTATCATTCATTCATTCATTCTTCCATACTTAGCCCGCAAATCGCGCGAAAAGCCCGCGAACGCGAAGTGTGTGTTTTGCGTCTTTATTATTTGGTGTTCGTGCGCGATTTGCGGGCTAAGCGTGGAGCGTGCTTAAGAATCATTAGGTAATGATCTTTGAGGTTCATTATTTCCATGTCATTACTACCGTCTCTCGAGTATCTATGACGTCACAAACATTGCCTGACTTAATCAACCTTTGGAATCTCCTTAGAGGTGGTAACAATAGATTGCTTTGATTTTCAATACGGCTCCCCTCGTCACCTGTCTGCTCTGACGGGCTACTAACAACAGCACAAGATGTTTTATGTAACCTTTATAGCTGTAGTGTTAAGGCTCAAGGTTGCAACAAAAATTACTAAAACATAACTCTGCTGAATCGATTTCAGCGTTGTGTGTATTAGGAAACGAATCTAATACATTTAAATATATGAGTTAGGCCGGGTATAGGTTTGTGTTATGAGTAAACTCTGTATCGGGAAGAGATAAACGATGTAAGACCTATTAATACTTGTTTTATTTTTTTACTACCTACTTGTTTTGTTATGCATATGTATTTAAGGCAATAAACATATTTTATTCTTATTCTTATTCTTAATATTAAAAACGCGTTTGTGACGTACGTACATCCACGTATGTAAATGTGTATGTTTGTTACTCATTCACGTAAAAACTACTGATTAGATGTTTTTATGATATAGGGCAGACGAGCAGACGTATCACCTGATGGTAAGCGATTACCGCTGCCTGTTACGTCAAAAGAGATTTTGATGAAACATTACAATAATATAGCTTGCACATTAAAATAACACATAAGCTACAATTCATAAAGACATAGATATAACAATTATTCTATCGTAAATAACACACTTAAAAATGTCATCTCGTGTTTAGGCGGGACGCGAACCCACACCTTCTTCAACCCGGGTGAATGTCCTACCAATTAGACCACTGAACGCGTTTCTAAGCCGACGAAATTCGTAAGTGCTTGATTCGGCATGAGCTGTCAATAGTCTCATCAATATTGTTGTTATATTTATAATATCCAGTGGAAATATTATAACAAATATTTGACCCTCAGTTAAGATGTGACTGCTAAATAAATAGTTGATATTTTTATAGCAATCTTTTGCAACTTTATTCTTAAGTAAGTAACACACTTAAAAATTTCATCTCGTATTCAGGCGGAATTATTGTGTCAGGAAGGATTGTGGAAGGTGTGGGTCGAGAAATTTTTAAGTGTGTTATATAATTAAGAATAAATTGCAAAAGATTGTTATAAAAAATATCAAGTAATGCTTCAATCACCACGTGGGGAAAACCACGGAGAGTAGCTAGTAGTCGTTATAAATGCACCAGACAATGAATGGTCATGGAAGAGCCACGCTTTGACATGAATGAGCTGATTCGACCGGGAGTGATGCCAGGGTATGACAGAAAACCGGTGTGAACCAGCGCTTGCGCTTTGTTTTGCCAAGTATATCAGGAGACAAGAGGCCCAATTAGTGAGAAGGGGAGTTAAAAGGTTTGCATGCCTCAAGTGGCAATGGGCAGGGACACATAGCGAGGAGAACAGACGGCCGTTGGGGCGGAAAGGTCCTCGAGTGGAGGCCACGTACAGGTAGTCGCAGCCGTGGTAGGCCCCCAAGGCACAAGGTGGACCGACGATCTGGTGAAGATCACGGGAATCCATTGGATGCGGGCGGCACAGGACAAATCTGTGTGGAGAGCATTGGGGGAGGTCTATGTCCAGCAGTGGACGTCTATTGGCTGAAATAATGATTGATGATGAGTTAAAAGGTTAGCAGCGCATTTGTGACTCGAATGGTGTTGGGAGTGTCTGTGGGCGTTAATAGCTTATTCACTTTACTTACTTTCTTCGGCGCTACAACCCTTTCGTGGGTCTTGGCCTCTTCTACTATGGGCTGCCAAGCCCGACGGTTCCTAGCTGTCCATCTCCAATTCGTAAACTTCGATGCAATCGCACCATCTCTTTTCAGGTCCTTCCCCTTGGTCTCTTCTGCTGCGGCTTCCAGTCGGTTATTATTTTTGGTGCGCTGCTTTTGTCCATTCTCTCAATGGCCTGCTCATCCAAGACGTAGTGACATGATGAATCTGACGATCGTTTCATGGCGTCAATAGCTGATCAGTTTGCTCGTGTGCCACTTATCATATGAAAATACCGCAAACATGAGCTTAATCTCAGGATCTCTGTACATCGCACATGTGTACGTTAGGTAAAGCCAGCCCTGTTTGAACCCAGCTTTAGGGTTCGATAAACAAAGAGTTGATCCGATCGGATCTGCGACAGCGCGATCGCGTGATATTTTTACACGCGTTCTATTTCGCATTTATTGACTTGTCTATGTAATTTTATTGTTGAATCTCACAGGCAAAAGGTTGAGCGATTTATTTCTTCATTGAAAACTCCGAATGTAGATGTGCAATAGTAATAAGAGCTGATGAAAGCGAACATTTCAACACTAATGAGGAGTAAGGCTCTCCTAAAATTCTTCCCACCCTAAGGTTTTAGAATTATCCTCATCATAATAATAAGTAATGTCCTCCAATCCAAACCGATATTTCGGTCATGGTGGCTAATCTCAACGATCAGCCACGTACGCAGGATATATTATAGTGCTCAAGTGTGTGCGCAAAAATAAGTGCACTCTAAATTTTTTTTATGAGAAAGGGAGGCAAACGAGCAATCGAGTCACCTGATGGTAAGTGATCACCGCCGCCATGGACGTCAGCCACACCAGAGGGAGTGGAGATGGGTTGCCGGCCTTTTAGGAATGTATAGGCTCGTTTCTTGAAGATCTCAATGTCGTACCGGTTCGGAAATACCGCTGCGGGAAGTTGATTCCACATTGAGACTTCGAGCTAACACTAAGAATTTCTTACCGAAAACTTAGGTACGAATATTTGGCCCGACCCGGGATCAAACCCGGGACCTATTGCGCATGCCACCGAGGCAGTCGAGTAATTGCATTATATAAAGCTAATGAAGGCATGTTAAGAATAAATAATTCCCAGTTCCATACTGGAAAGATACCCGACCAAAATGTTATTTAATTGAAGAAAATGTAATAGAATTTTAGATTTTTAAGGAAAATGCGAAACCGAACATCTGGCTCTAATATTGCTTGTACTGGCCACATGTGCTCCGTGATAGTATAGGCTTCTTTTTCCATCACTAGCTGATTGCATTTTTAATATTAAAGTAGTGGCTTCAGGCAAACTTCATTCCATCTTATTTTTAGGGTTCTGTAGCCAAATGGCAAAAAACGGAACCCCTTGTAAATTCATCATGTCTGTCTATCTGTCCGTCTGTTCGTCTGTTCGTCTGTTCGTCTGTCCGTCTGTCCGTCTGTCCGTCTGTCCGTCTGTCCGTTTGTCCGTTTGTCCGTTTGTCCGTTTGTCCGTCTGTCCGTCAGTCCGTCTGTCCGTCCGTCCGTATGTCACAGCCACATTTTTGAACCTATACTATTAAAACTTGGTAAATAGATGTATTTTGTTAACCGCTTTACGATTTTTACACAAAATAAAAAAAAATTGGGGAGTCCCTATGCTTAGAACTGAAGTTCTAATTTTTATTTCATCAAACCCATACGTGCGAGGTATCTTATGGATAGGTCTTTAAAAATGACGTTGAGGTTTCTTATATATTTTTTTTCTAAACTTCAAACATTGCGCAAGAGATGCTCCCAAAGTGGTAAAATTTGTTCCTTCCCTCTAACTTGTATATAAAATAATTATAAAACTAGAAAAAATACATGATATACATTACCATGAAAACTAACAATGAAAATTGGTTTGAACTAGATCTATAATGTAGTTTTTTTATACGTTATAAACCGTAAACCGCAATTTACCTTCCATATATCTTACTTGCTGCTACGGAACCCTTCATGGGTGAGTCCGACTTGCAGTTGGCCGGTTTTTTTTAAGTAAATCGACGGCCGCTCCGTCTGGCGTTCGGCTTGAGACCAAACAATGCAATTTTCGTTTGACGTTATACGTAAAATAATCGTCCGTCGATAAGAACGCGCCTATTCTGGATTATTCAAATTTGTGTGCCTGTTTCTACCATTGGCTAGGCGATGAAGTATACCATCGTGAGGAAACCTGCACGTTTCGGATCATTTCTGAAACGTGTAACCATGATTCATTTGGTCCGGTTCCCCTGTTAAAAGGGTTGCGAAGATCAGATGGCAGTACGCTCAATTGTAATTACGAGACTCTCCAATTCTTGAATCATGGTTCAAGCGTACCCTGGGCTAAAAAGCGACAGCTTTGGACGCAACCGGGAATAACACGTTAACATGATGAGGAGTGCCACGCTTCGGCATGAATGGGCTGGCTCGACCGTAGTGATACCACGGCCTCACAGAAAACCGGCGTGAAGTAGCACTGTGCTGTGTTTCGCTGCGTGAGTGAGGGTACCGGAGGCCCAACCCGGGGAAAAGGGGGTTTAAAGGTTGGCAGCGCACTTGTGACTCCGCTTGGTATTGCGGGTGTCCATGGCCGGCGGGAATTGCTTACCATCAGGTGATCCGTCTGCTCGCCTGCAACCTATCAAATAATAAAAAAAGTATTGTTTTCGTAGTTTTTTACGAGGTTATTAAACTATTCGCATTTGCATCCGTAGCTATTGAAAACAATAGCTACGGACTTTTAGTAACTTTGCATTAATTGAAGGCAAGTGTATGTTCCCTTGCGAAAGAAAGAAAATATTTTCTTTTAAAGGCATTTTAACGGTCACCATAAAAATGTGAATAAAATAAGTGGACTGTAAATTTTCTACGAAACGAAAAGGAGCACGAAAGGGTTGAAAGTGGTTGGCTCTGCTTGACCCTAAATCGACTCTCTCTAATTACTTACCTACTTGCCTTATCTAAAATACTTTCAATTTAAATTTACTATGAACATGCGACTGTTTTTAGAACTGTTCCAAGGAATTATGGCGGTCCGCGGGCTCCGGACCGTAACAAGAAGGTGGTGATAATGAATAAACGGCATGCTAATATCATATTTTCTTTTATTTTCGCTGGCATAGGGAAGGAATCCTTGACTAAACTAAAATTTGGAAGGAAAGACATGGTGAAGCTAAATGGGTTTTTCGCGGATTACAGTACCCTAAAAAACATAAATACAATTATACCTACAGCAAGACATTTCTCAGAATTCATACACATATATACAACAAAAAATTGCCGTTTGATCTGGCTCCCCTGTCTAAAGGTTGCCATGGTCAAACGCCAGTCGCTTCGCTTCATAGTAAAAACCACCAATTACTATTATAATTTAAAAAAAATCAAAATTCAAAAATACTTTATTTGCATAGGCTGTATACACAGCTCTTACAAATCGTCATACTTGAAAAATAAGGTAAGGTAATCATTTATTTCAAGTCAATAACTCATATATTGTTAGTAACATCTTAATCCTAGGTATTAGTGATCTATTTCGCATGTAATGCGCCAAAGTGCAGCAAATAACCATAGTCCACTCGGTCTGCAATCATCTTCAGGAGGGAAATAAAAATTATAACTGTGTATATTATACATGCAATTAAACATATATAATGATACAGAGAATATACTAAGAAATGAATAAATATAATGTGATTTTACCACCGGAATCGGAAAGTTGATTTTGACGAGGAGAAACTCGCCAGTTACTCTTTTTAATCGCCATTTTTTTATAAGTACAAATTGATTTCATGTCTAACATTAAATATATCTATTACAATGTCATGGATGTAGGCGAACAGTTTATCATAATGATTTTCCGAATACTCGATCATGGTCCAAGCGTACCCCTTTTTCCAAAACGACAGCTTTAGACGCAATCTGGGAATTACACGCTTAGATGAGACAGCAAGAAACTGCTCTTTAATATAAGAAACTTCAAACACCCCCGGTTAGTGAAGCCAGCGCCAATACGCGACGTCAATACAATCGTGAGCCATCACTCTCTTCCGCCACATTAGAGCTGAACCAATTACAAGTAATAGCCGATATACTTCCATGTGACTGGGCTAACTCGCTAAGTTATTATGTCCTCCTGTGTGTTAATCTAAATTAAATTAATTACGTCCGCGGAAAAGCCACGCTTCGTCTTGAATAGGCCGGCTCGACCGGAGTGTTGCCATGGCCTCACAGAAAACCGTCGTGATAACAGCGCCTCCGCTCTGTCTCGCCGTGATTGAGGGTTCCGGTGACCCAAACCGGGGAACCGAGGTTAAAGGTTGGCAGTGCACTTGTGACTCCACTGGTGTTGCGTGTATCCATGGACGGCGGACATCCACACAGATTTTACCGTGGGAATGCCACGTTTCGGCATGAATGGGCCGTCTCGACCGGAGTGATACCACGGCCTCGCAGAAACCGGCGTGAAGCAGCATTGTGCTGTATTCCGCTGCGTGAGTGAGGGTACCGGAGGCCCAATCCGAGGGAAAGGGGGGCTTAAAGGCTGGCAGCGCACTTGTAACTCCACTGGTGTCGCGGGTGTCCATTTGCGGCGGCAATGGCTTACCTTCAAGTGATCCGTTTGCTCGTCTGCCACCTATCACATAAAAAAAAATACTGAAAAAACACAACATCACACAAATTTTGTCCAAATAGGGATTTCAATTCACGACATGTGCGATAGTCGTCATATCTGATTTCATATCTCTCCAACAAATGCATGAATAATCTCTAGTTAAATTTGTTTTGAAAGGGGAAGTAAAAGTTATCAGGAACATCAACAAATAAGGGTTATGTACCCTTATTTTAACTAAAACCCCCCGAGAGTGGCGACCCGTGCTACCCTTCTCATAAAGTCATTATTAGTTTTGAAAATGAGTTTTTAAATAACGTTATAGTCTCACTGTTTGGAAAAGGTTTGATCCTTCAGGCTAGTTCAGTCCACTCTTGCTCTGTTTTCTTGATCATAATAAATTAATATTTCACAACATCACATACATTGATCTAACTCAGAGACAGGTAGCTCAAGCACCTGAGTGAATCAACAGTGGGATTACAAATATATACATATAATACTTTTCTTTTGTAAATACATACAACAAACATGTTCATGCACACAAATGTTTGTACTGTGCGGGGATAGAACCCGCAACCCTTGTACCAAAGGCAGCGTTCACTACCACTGTTCCAAACGGGTTGTCACGGATCGTCAAGGTCGTCACGTCAATGGATCATAGCTTATTTTTTTTTTTGTGTCCAAAGCTGTTACTTCAGAGCCCGGGGGCGCTTGGATCATGATCCAGGATTCGAAAAGTCTGGTAATTACAGTGAAGGGACTGCCGTCTGACCTTCGCAACCTTTTGACATTGGAACCATACTAACTAGATCACGGTTACACGTTCTGAATCATTATTTAAAATATTGTATTCGAGACGTACAGGTTTCATCACAAAGCTACTCATCACCGAGTTAATGATAGAAATATGCACACAGATTTGAAAAATCTAGAGGTGCATGCTCGGATTTGAACCATGACCCTCATTTGGAAGGCGCGTTCTTATCAAATGAGCTACTATCTCGGAGTCAGATCAATGTATGTGATGTTGTGAAATATTTATTTTATTTATTCATTATTATCGATTAGTGGATAATTTATTAATCATGGGATTTTTTTATAGTGACACAGCAAATTGGCTCTCCTCAGCCTAATGGTAAGCAAGAGAAGAGCTCACGTTGCAATTATAACGGAAGCGATATCAGGCATAACCTCCGTTGGGACTGCCATACGCCATTCACGCTTCGTAAGGAATCCATATTGTAGGAAGGAGGAAATACATGCGCCGGCAACGAGTTCTATTTCTTGATGGTGCGGCAGAAATAGGAACTGAAACATTTTTTAGTCCGTGATAGAAAGTTTTCCACTGTGAAGCGGTGACAGCGTTGTCCGGCGCGTGTAATTCTGTGATGGAAAGGGGAAGGTGGGATGAGGGAGAAAAGCTCTTCAGAGCATTCACCGTGATATAGACGATAAAAGTCGCTAAGCTACCCGATGTCTCTACGTAGTTGAAGAGTTTCAAGGGTATTGGTGACCTCTTCGTAACCTATAATACGTACAGCCCGTCGCTGCAATCCATCAAGAGCATTCATAAGGTATTTAGCGGAGCTATCCCAGAGATGTGAGCAGTACTCCACGCCTGCCCGGACTTGAGTCTTGTTTAAAAGACAGATTTGGTCCGGCGTGAAGAACCTGTGCAGTCTGTTCAGGATCCCCAGTTTTCCAGATGCTCTCGAGATGAGGCTCTCGACATACTGGCATACTCGACATACTGGAAATATATCAGGAGATAAATTAAATTGGGATGAACTTGAAGCTCCTTGAATTTGCGGCTTTATGTGTCGTGCACAAAAGCGCCCACGTGAATGGGCTTAGGGCACAAAAGCTTCGCCCGCAGTCGGCCCGGGCCCTCGCGTGACTGAGGCCCTTCTGCCGCGGTTTGCAATCTTCACTACACCTCTCGTGAGGATGGGAGGACGGACGTAATCTACTAATGGGCCGTCCTCACTTCGTTTTGGAAATTTGGGACTAAATAACTTCAAAAACGCCAAAGTTTCATACTTTCTTTGAACCCCCGTTTTAACATCTTAGGGGATGAATTTAAAATAATTATTTCTTAGTTACTCTGCTATAAAAGAAACTAGTGTTTTTTTTAAATTAAGAATAATAGGCAGACAAGCATGCGGCCCATCTGGCAAATGGTGACCGCCGCTCATAGACATCAACAATGCCGGAGCACAGTCATGCCGGTGCCTATCGTGAAAGAAGAATTCTTTTCAAGCCTCGTTTAAAAAAGTGTTCAGAGTTTCATGTTTCTAACCCTTATAGTTTAGGCCCTCGCTTTCATACGGGAGATTGTGATCCGAATCCGAACATGCACTTCTGAATTTTAAAAATCCAAGTGCGAATTTTACTATTACTTTTCTCAGCGGTGACGGAAACATTGTGAGAAAACCTGAAGTTAGTTTAGTTTCGGATAGTTTATGAACTGTCGGTCTGGTTCCTCTGTTTAAGGAATGCGAAGGTCAGAATGCAGTTTCTTCATTCTAATTACCAGACTCCAACATTTGGAGACATCGCCTAAGCGTACCCGGGCTCTAGAGCAACAGCTTTGGATGCAACCTAGTACTACAGGCTAAGATGGGAAAGAGATCTAAAATATGAGAATTTCAAACTCAATAGTTTTATTCTTACCTTACAAGATAGTGCGTTGATTATAAATTCAATCATGCTGAAATCCGTATTTGTGGCTCAGTAATTGGTCTGCGACGATTTCGAAAGCCCTATTGTTATCGGGAGCACGGGATTCACTTGACTTCCATTTGATCTCGTAAACAGCCAATCCCCGTGAGTTTGGGAACGGGATAAATAGTCAATTAAGACGAAGTTCAGGCAGCGAAGTTGATTTCAAACTTTTTAAAAGCAACAACAACTTTATTGTTGACAAGTTTTTGTATCAGAATTTCATGAAGTTATTTATATTATTCATAACAAGTCACCTGCCCCGGTTTTGTACTGGGGTAATATTCTGCATGTATCATTTTATTATTATACATGATAAACTTTCCTCTTGAATTATTTTATCTATTTAAAAAGATCTCTTTTAAATCTGTGGTATAGTTTTAAAGATCTAAACCTTCATACATAGGGGTAAATAAAATAAATAAATTTACATAACATCACATATATTATCCAGGTCCCAAAATAGGGTTTTACCTTGTACTATGAAAACCAGGAATTACGAAGGTACCACAAACACCCAGGCCCAACACAAACATCTGTTTCATCAACAAACATTTGTGTTGGTGTGGGAATCGAACCCGCGACCCTTGTGTCTCAACCAGCGCACAAACCACTGCTCTTATCATATCTCATATCTCGGCATATATCTCATATCTCGGCATCGACAGCGATAGTGACTATGTAGTTTAAATTGAAGATAATCCAAATGGTCTGTCAAAATATTTTTATAAAAACGAGGTTTATACTTTATAACAGGTATTCAAGGATAAAAAAATATTCTCTGAGCGCAGTGGTAGAGGAGTAGTGGATAAGAAGCACCGTCTAAATCGCGTTCGATACCCGGCCGGATCAGATGAGGAAACGCACTTGTCATTGACCCAAGCGGTTCCATAGTCAAAATATTCTTTGTTTACATAAGCTTGAACACATCACTTACAAAACGATCAGTAAAATTGATTTGAGTCCGGTTTGCGTGTATGAGGAGAATATCTTTATTTTTTTTTAAAAAATAAAGATATTTTTGATTTTGATTTTTGATTAGTAATCAATATACAAATGCATACAACATCTTACATATTAATCTGATTCCGTAATAAGTAGCTTAAGCACTTGTGTTATGGCTCCGATTATAGATGAATAACTTATTACATAAACAAACATATTAGGTACACTCAGATACAAAAAATAAACCCAAATTTTAATAGATGCATGATATTCCATAGTATATACTCGTACGTTCTATATTTATATTTATATGTAACTTCTTAATTTAAATAATATTTGTTTATATTACTAAGTAAAATAAAAGGAAACATTCCCATGTCTTAATACTAGACTAAATAGGCATAAGGACTGCACATTCTGTAACATCTACATGTATTTGTAACCACCCTGTTTATAGCGAATAAAGATTTATGATTTATGAAAAAACACAAGTATTCATATCACGAATGTAATATTCCAGTTCAAGAGATTGCAATATGTCCATAAAACTTTCTATTAAAGGACGCCGCAAGTTGATTTTTGATTAATTTTCTTCAATATTAGTTCTACCAGTTTTTAAAGTCAAAAGTTAGCCGTTATAACAGAGGCCGGGGTTCAACTAATTCTCATATTTTGCCGCCGCAGCGGCCACTACTGCCGGGCGCTACCTGTCCAACTTAAATTAGGGTTCAAAACTTCCTTTAATCCATTGTAAAAGTATAATTAAATTTCTTGGCACAGATTATAAATTAAATTCAACAAGGAGTTTGGCAATAAATTGCTGACAAATAACGCGAGAAGCATAAAACTAAGAGTAATTAATCGAGTTAGGACCCGCTTTGATGTTGAGCATCCGGCGAAATTGAAAATGCAGCGGAGGCTTGGCCGGGATCGGACGGCTCACGAGTTCCGGGACTAACCACATTCGTCGGCCTGGATGAGCAACCTGGTTGCGATAGGCGAAGTAAGTGACTGCTGAAGAGCGATGGTAGATCAGTGCATGATAACGTGAGCTTTAAGAACTGGATAGGTTCGAGTCTGAGTACGCACGTCTAGATTTTTTTCATTTAATCCAAAATCCACAGCTGTTATTGATATTATCCATAAACTCTTAAATCCGGGGGCACGGTAGTCCCCCCGCCAAGTCGAGCAAAAAAACGGCACGGCTGTATCATTTTCTTGAAGCAATTTAGGCTGTTTTTGACCCCCCCTATTGTTGTAGTGGATTAAACAAGAAGCCTGAATTTACCAAGGCCAAGTCGACTTATTTGTTTAAAACGTAAAATATTTTAAATATTGCCATGATAATAACTTATGTAATAATTTAAGATTGAAGGTCCTTTAAGTAGAAACTAAATAGATTAATCAACTTGGTATTACATGTATCTCTCAACTTTTAAAGGTAGAGACTGCGCTGCAAGATATGGGTTTTTCAGGAAGTTTTTGATGACGTACTAATCTTATAGCTAATAACGGTATTTCATTGTTTCTTAATTAAACAATTTCAACAAAAAAAAAGATGAGACATAAGTGACAATATTTTTGCACAAATAAGACGATAAATTGCCATCGATATCCTTTCCACAGGAAAATAATGATGAGCAAACAAAATCCGTTGAAGCAAATCTATTAATCTAAGTGCATATTTCTACCATTCGCTTTTGGTGAGGGAAAAGACTATGACTAAACCTGCACTTTTCGGACAGTTTATCAAATTTGTGGAAATTCACTATCATTGAAATAAAGATTCTGAACGTGAAATTATCCAGTTTGTCTGGTTCCTCTTTCTAAGAGTAGCGAAGGTGAGACGCTTCATTGCCAACCAGAGTTCCCGAATGAATGATGGTCCAAGTGTACCCCAGGTTAAGCGACTTCTTTGGACGGTGGCAATTACACGCCGAGATGATGACTGAGTAGTGCGAAGTCTCTTGAATGATCGCTTTAGGAAAAACTCAAATTATGAAGGAGCTTACAAAGCTCACAATAGAGTAACAAATGGGTAGAGTGGTGTATTATGTCATTTAAGAGCTATTTTCCGGATTCTTTCACGCGCAAAATAAATCAGAACTGCAATAGAGTGGCTTATTTTCTATCGACAAATACATTGTCTTTTATTACTTATTTTTTAGTTGGGACCAAAATATCACAATAATCTAAGGAATGCAATTCGACCACAGGAGACCTACGCTTCATGAATTAGCTATCTGGACCGCACAGACACAACGGCCTCGTAGAAAACGACGTAAAATAAGTCTTTTGTTAAGTGAGTATGGGTGCTGAGGTCCATTCTGGAGAAAGGGCAAAATTCTGGAAAAAGGGAGAAATTTCGGAATGAATGGGCCGGCTTGACCGGAGAGATACCACGGCCTCACAGAAAACCGGCGTGAAGCAGCCCTGTGCTGTGTTTCGCTTCGTGAGTGAGGGTACCAGAGGACCAGTCCGGGGGAAAGTGAGGTTTAAAGGTTCGCAGCGTACTTGTGACTCCAATGGTGTCACGGGTGTCCATGGGCGGCGGCAATCGCTTACCATCAGGTGAATCCGTCTGCTTGTCTGCCACCTATGCCATAAAAAGGGAAAGTTTCAAGGTTAGCAGCATACTCCTTCTTAAAAATACAATATTTAATAATATAATTAATACTTCTTAATATCACATACGTTGATTTGACTTCGAGAGTAGGTAGCTTAACCCTGCCGCACCCTGTTACGGATATCAGAATCAACAGTGGAATTAAATATTACTGATAAACTATTGTAAAAACCGTCTGGAGCTGCGGCTGGTGGAAATCGCTTATCATCAGGTGATCCATCTGTTCATCTGACATCATACACATAAAAAAAACTACTATCGTAGATAGATTAAGATAGGTGTAAATGTGTAGCTCGTGTCTCAAATGGTGTTGCAATGGGTTAACCTTCCGTTGATTCGTCTGCTGTGATCGTAGTTCCTCCACCACATAAGGAAACTAATTATTTATCACTAGCTTTTGCCCGCGTGTTTGTTTGTCCCATAGGAACCTGATTTTTATTGAGTTCAAATGAAGCCTAAGTTCTTTCTCTGATTATTTTTTTCTGATGAAGCTACTTCTCCGCTAATTTTCATCCATCGAATTGGTCTTGCCATTCATGAGTTATAAATAGTGAATGTATATGTGTGTGTCTAATAGGGAATTCTTTTACTAACCCCCGACGCAAAAACGACGGGGTGTTATAAGTTTGACGTGTCTGTGTGTGTGTGTGTGTGTGTGTGTGTGTGTGTGGCTGTGTGTCTGTCTATGGCATCGTAGCTCCCGAACAAATGAACCGATTTTGATTTTGTATTTTTTTTGAAAGATGAATAATGTTCTTAGGTATGTTGGATAAAAATCGATCCAAGATGGCCGCCGTCACAAAGATTTGGATTTTGTTGTGTTTTAACACAACTCCCACAATATGGGTATCATATAAAAGGGCTTGAGTAGCAGAATATATTAATTGTGAAAAATTTGAAATCCAAGATGGCCGCCGTCAGAAAATGACGAAAAACCTATTTGTTGTTCCAACTGCCTCAATATAGGTATCAAAGCTTTAGTTATGTCGGGGGTTTTTTAAATTTTCAATTTAATTTTTTAAATATATATTTTATATGTTTTGTATGTTAAGAATTTGACGACCGATGCCTTCGATTTGTTTTCGTAACAGATGTTTTAAGTAGCAACTTGAGTAGAAGCACCACATCTAGGCTCTTAGCTCTACAAGCCGAAACGCAAGTGTACTTTTCGTCCATATTTGTGACAGAGAATGTTACAAATTATAAATCGATCTTATATCTAAGCTGTCGATATAGTTAAAGCCTCACATCTCTACCGCTCACTCTGCTCGCTCACGTAGCCGACGTCGTTTGTCCGCGTCACGATGATCTGTAGCTGTTATATCGCCGACAGAGCTATACGGGCTATTAATAACGCTATTGTAACTCCAAAGAGGCGTCTTCAAATCGAAAGATGTGAATCAGCAGAAATGTGCAACTATCGCCGAAGTACTCGAAAATACTTTTTTTTATCAAAACTGCTTTGTCAGATTTCAATACCCCTTCGTAGATATAAAGTGTGTCCGGTGATCGATATTCGATAAGTGAAGGTCAGTAAATATATTCTAATTATAACTTAGGCTAAGATCTGTAAATTTTGTGCAATAAAGTGTATCTATCTATCTATCTAATTTATCCACAAATCCACAGTCAACATTTCTGATAAAAATGGCGGCCATTTTATTTTTTGTTGCGACTGTATTTGGGTGAGTTTATTTATTTAGCAATATCGTCTAATGTACTAAAATATCTACAAGCATAAAGTAAATGTGTTCAATAGCCTAAAAATCAGGCTATTAGTTCACATTAACAAATTTATCAAAATATTCCATTAAAAGCCTTAAAAATCACTTCAAAAGTATAACATCGAATAAAATAGGTGACTATTTTCAAATTTTTCATTGTTAAAATAAAAACTAGAGCATGGAGACAACTTTATTTTTAATTACTGCCATTACCAGATTTCCCGAATCTTGAATCATGGTCCAAGCGTAGGTACCCCCGGGGACTGGGAATAACACGATAAGATGAGGAGGATTAAATAAATTTCCTAAGTTAGAGCTATCAATAAAAACTTGTATGTAAGCTTTCTGTTTTGCAATTTAGCACTATTTCATCTTCGTCCAAATTTCGCTGACATCACAATAAAAAGAGACGTGATAATAATTTTTGTTACAAACTTGTACCATCCAGCTATAGTGCTACGAAATTTGCTACGACATCGTCTACGAACTACGAATGTGCTACGATATGTTCGGTATCGCTATGAAGCCTGCGACGTCAACATGAGCAGATTATATGAGCCGGGTATACATCAAAATGTACGAGGTTTAGTGTGGAGTAGCTTTTATTTAGTACTTTTACATCGATACAGCTTTATTTTACAGCACAAAAGCAAATAAGCTGAGGCTCATAGAAGACCACCTACTTATGTGAAAAGGAGGAAAATGAGTAACCGAGTTACCTAGTGCACAATAATCATCGCCACCATTCGTTCACCCCCCAACGTTTCTATGTATAGATAGACTGTCACAAAAACCTTTGCAAAGTAATAATGCAATCTACTTTATAAAGTACTCCCTCTAAAGACGTTAACAATAAATGCTAAGAAGAAGCCCAAAGTGCTACATTTGCTGCAAAAGCACACACAATACAACAATTAGGTAAGACGCTCCCCCACCGGGCTGTCACAAAGACTTACTATAACAAAAATGAGGCAAGTTTGAATCGGAGTGCCCTACCATGTTTTTTTTTTACTTTTCATGGAATGCTTGATAATATAAAACTCATTTTGTTATTTGATTTTCCCACTTACTCGACTGAGGGCCGATTCAATCACTAGATATATCACACATATATAGTCACACTATTCATTTCGACACTGCCTGGACATAATTGAATATTTTTTTGGATTTTTTTTGTTTTTATTTATAGGTATTTTAATTATTATCTGTTTTCTTTTCTATTTGTGCCAAATTAAGTTTACAACTGCTGTATGTCCTGTGTTGTGATGTCTTTAATAATAAAAGAAATTTTCTTTGTTTCTTTCTTAGATTAGATAGATAAATTATTTATTTGCATCAACATAAGACACACTATAAAAAATTAAATTTTTTAAAGAAAAACAGGGCATTCAAAAAGAATACATAATTAAAACTTAAGTTACTAAATCGGTACCTATTTGATTATGCTCTTGTCTATGACAAGACATAAGCTGTACTCGCCGCGTACGACTGCCGATTCGTTAATTCGCTTCGTTTCCCACGTTTGAAATCAAGGTTTATCAAAAAGAAAAATAAGGTACACTGACCCATTACGATATGCCGGTGGCGTGTGGCGGACAAAGAGGTTCATAATCCCAGTCCCAGTAATTGAGGGCCTTGATTGTATGTATAGAAGTCAATTTTTTGCACCACTGAGCTGCAAAACAAGTAGATGGTTCACCTGCCCAGTGAATGAACGTACGCGTACTACTGCATTGTACACTTGGTGAAATTAAATGAAACGCAGTTCAATCGACCTCATAATCACAAATTCTGTCATGAAATGTATCTAAATAAATATATTTTTATTGTTATTTTATATTTGTTATGTTATAGTAACATATATAATAATAATATCTATAAAACTATAAGCTGAATTGACAATGTACAAGTTAAATGTAATGTTTCGATATGGATCCCTGAAATAATAGAGAAATGGATCCCTGAATAAATTGTGATGTGAAAATAAATGCTTTTATTGTTTGCGTGGGCTCTTTTCTCAAAAATAAATTTAAAACATTGCTGTTACAAAACTATAATGTTGATTATGATGCAAAGACATACTTCTCTATTAGGTCTTGTCGACCCGCTGTAAATTCATACCCGCTGTAATGCCGCTGTGATGCCGCATGAATTTCTTTGACAGAGGTTGTGTAATCGTCAATATTCCTTCTTCTATGCCTGTCATGTGTAGTAGGTACGAGCCCGACTGGAACTTGTCCGGTTGTCAGTAAAGTTGTGAGCGGAAGATAAATACGTTGTAGCGAAGGATCGGCGGCTGATTTCGGCAGAAGACTAATGTTTCGACTTTTTTCGGCTACACTCAATATTTACTGGTGCTCTATCGATGGAAAATCTGTAAGCTTTTTGCCATGACGATAGCTGAGTTTATATGTTGCAAAACTGTGAGCAAAGTGATACCACGGCCTCACAGAAAACCGGTGTGAAGCAGCTCTTTGCTGTGTTTCGCTGCGTGAGTGAGGGTACCGGGGGCTCATTAAAGGCACACTTGTGTTGGGGTGTTGGGAGCCACGGGTGTTGGGGGCCCATGGGCGAAGGAAATAGCTTACTATCTGGTGATCCGTCTACTCGAGCTCCACATAATATCACAAAAAAAGCATCACATTTTTTTTTGTTTCACCATGTTTGATAAAAAAAAAATCCAAATACTTTAGCTCTAAAGTATCCACAGCGCTGCGGTCGTAGTGGTCACTTCGTGTGATAGGTAACGTTGCCGCAAGGTAAATCACGCTAATTTTCCCTAAATACTTACTCGGGATTTGAGCCGTCAAAATCAAGAACGATAAGTATTTAATTTGGCAACATCGAGTAAAAAATTGAGTGGGAAAAATTGAAAAAAAATTTTTTTATTTACCTGAAACATGTTCTATTAGCGATGCAGATTTTTTTAAAGTTCTTTACTTAAGTCAAAACCCTTCCTTCTCATATGTCCAATCATGAAAATTAGCTTAGAAGTTATGAGGGACCAGATGAACATACGTATGTATGTTCGTCTTTACAAATACGTGTGTGGGGATACACATACATTCATTTTTGTTTGTTGCAAAAGTATGCCCAATGTCTCCGAGGTAGCCCTTTATTTTTTTGTATTATTTGAAAAAACGTTCTGAAACAAATTTATTTTATAATCAGTTTAACATCCAAACCCTTTAAAATAAAAGATTGATTTTGATAAATTTAGGCCGAAATATTGTAGTTACAGTATGCCGAAAATGTTTAACATCAGTAACATGAACCCAAACTCATCAAGTTTGTCAATCTCAATTCAAATAATTCATTGATGTACTACTTCAAACATTTGTATAAACAAGTATAAACTTCTGTCTACAACAGCTGAGTTCTCCCTTTATTGAATATAAACTGATTTCACAAAAGATATTTTCATTGAATTGAGCAATAATGACACTGGAACACATGCAAAAATATTTGATGTGTGCTTATATGTAGGTACTTTACTTTTTGCAATGCTTACTTTATTAGACAGCGCTTAGGTGAAAGAAGAATAGATTTTTTAAAGCCAGCCTGAAACCTTTTCATTCAATAATTTAAGAACGATGAATACTAGTCCATGTCCACGGGTGACGACTATCGCTTACCATCAGGTGATTCGTCTGCTCGTCTGCCGACTATCATATAAAGGAGAAACTTGAATACTGGCTAACAAAAAAAGTCACTTTCAAGATTTATTTATTAGACGACCCGATTGGAACAGTGGTAGTGAACGCTGCCTCTGATACAAGGGTTGCGGGTTCGATACCCGCACAGTACAAACATGTTTGTTTGTATTGGTCTGGGTCTTTGCTATGAATTATAAGTATGTATTTGCAAAAGAAAAGTATTATATGTATATATTTGTAATCCCACCGTTGATTCTGATATCCGTAACACAGGTGCTTGATCTACCTATCTCGGAGTCAGATCAATGTACGTGATGTTGTGAAATATTTATTTATTTTATAGTTTTTGCATTAACCATAATATAAAATCTGATCTGCATTGCATGCTTTACCTTGGAGTTGTGGTTTAGAATCAAATAATCATATAATAACTTAACTTTTAATAGTGTATGTATCTGTAAACCTATTACTAAAACGCCTTAGTCGTTCACTCTTGACAAAGTGGTCGTGGTTGACGATGTAGTGTTTTCGTGTGCTGATGCGACACAGCGTCTCGGTAGTTTTGGACAATGGATGTCTGTGTTATGAGGTCTGTCCAACGCTTGGTGAGCGCACGCGCGACCGCTTGCCTTCCACCTATCCCTGGACAATGATGACAATGAGTCGCTCCATGGAGTGTTGGTTGCGAACAACGTGGCCAAAATATTTTAGGATTCGTAATTACACAGTTGACCATAACCTCTGTTTGATTACTAAAAGTACTACTTACTAAATTAATATCATATTCATCATCTCAGCGTGTAGTTGCTAAAGCTATAAGTTAGAAGCACGGGGTACATTTGCCCCATAAGGATTTAGGTTGTCTGGTTTTTTTTTATTTATATGAGAGGTGGCAGACGAGCAGACGGATCACCTCATGGTAAGCAATTCCGCTGCCCATGGACACCCACACCACCAGTGGAGTTACAAGTACGCTGCCGACCTTTTCCTCTTCCCCCCCAATTGGGTCTCCGGTAACCTCACTCACACGGCGAAACACAGCGCAGGCGCTGCTTCACGCCGGTCTTCTGTGAAGCAGTGGTATCACTTTGGTCGAGCCGGCCCATTCATGCCTAAGCGTGGCTCTCCCCCATTTAAAGTGGTAATTACAATGAATGACCCTTACAAGGGAACCAGACCATCGGAGTCATGATTGTACATTTCAGAAACTAACCAAAACGTGCAGGATTCCTCACGATGTTTTCCCTCACCAGCGTCGAGCTAATGAAACATGCACATAGATTTGAAAAATCTACATGTGCGTTCTCGGATTCACATGTTTTTATACTCACTGAACTGATCGCTCTAATCGTTGTGTAACAACTACTCGCATTGATCTGTTTAAGACAAACGACAGATTGATGTAGCTCAGTTCACTTCACTTCCCCGCAGCTTCCCCTCCTATTTTTTGGGTCTCCATTTTTTGCGAGGTCCAGTTGTTTGACAAATGAGACGATACGGCTTCGGAACAGTGATGCTTACTTTACACTTTCGGTGCTAGATCGAGCACTATTTTCATAAGTTTAACCCACATTTTGAGACTGAACGCATTTTTATGACCACTATTTCGATATTACATATAGACAGCCACCCTTTGGCTTACTACAATTTTAAAGATTTCCACAAATCAATGTCCTCTACCCAGAGGTTGTCTGGAAGAAATCGCTACAAGCGATAAGACCGCCTTATTGTACTGTCTGTTGCTGTTGTATCATGCTTGTATTTTATTTTTTGCAATAAAGGATATTGCACAAAAATAAAATACAAGCATGTCTATCTATCTAATGTTGAAGCGAATGTGATTGACATAATCGCATTAAGCGGGCGCCTAATTAGTAAGCTTTTTTTTAAAGATAGAGGCGACAAACGAGTCAGCGGGTCACCTGATGGTAAGCAAATTACCGCCGCCTATGAACGTCTGCGAGATCAGGTGTTGACTATCAGGAATAATGTTATTATTTTTTTCTTTTTTTATTACGTTCTGTCAACTATGTAAATTTTTAATTACGACAAATATTAACAATGCCGGAGCACAGTCATGCCGCTGCCTACCGTGAAAGAACTATTTTCAAACCTCGCCTCGCTTAATTATAATAAGTAGGCACTAATTAGTGTTTTTTTCATGTTTTTGTTGTGCAAAATAAGGCTCTCATTCATTCATTCACTACAAGTGGCATCACTGGTCCGGAACAACGGAAGCGGAGAGCGCCTAACGATGTTTTAACGATGCTCGCGGTGACGGTTGACGGTGCCGGCCGTGACGGATCGAGGAGAGGATCGATGGCTTCGGTCTATTATCGCCTGGATGAGGTAAACCTAATGGTTGAGGTAAGTGCTAGTACTCAATACGAAACACCTTCGTCGACGATAGTTAGCCACGAAACCAAACGTTAAAACGTATTGGATACGTTATCGTTGTATCAATACGGGGATTAACACGATATTTATTACGTGAAACAACATTGTAGAACAGTTGCAGAACGTGTCAAGGAACATTTCGCAGCTGTTAAAAATCGACAAGCGAATAAATCGGCAATAGCAGAACATCTACTGGAAATGGGAGTTAATCATTGGATGGAACTACATGACCCGAAAATCCTCTCCACCGATCGTCATTATCATACCAGGATAGTACGTGAAGCGATTGAGATCAAGAAGTATAAGACTTTCAATCGGGAGGATGGATTTAAAATAACATCGACATGGAATCCAGTAATTAACAAGTGCAAACCCCGTGCTAGGCCGTTACTAACGCAAACAAACACCGATACTGTTAGTGTAGTGTGTCGGAGTAGCTTCACTGACAATTCATCTAGTGGCGAATTAATATCAAAAAATGTGAGGGTGTCCGAAGATTCACTCCCTGGCCCCAGCAGACGACGCCGTGCTCCGCCAGTCCGCTCGTGACCACGGCTGCTGTAACGTAGCCGAAACGTCGAGCCAAATATGTGAGTACACAATGTTGTTTCACATAATAAATATCGTGTTAATCCCCGTATTGATACATTATAGTTATAATGCAACGCGAAAATCTAAAAAACTACGTTATCGTTGACGGGCACTAGCACCATTTTTCTAATTTGTGGCGTCGCGCTGTCAGACGTTCTAATTTCTAATTTAAGCGTACCATAAAGGGAGCTTACATTTTTCAAATAAATTGCTTACAATACGCATATGCTACGAATCCTTTGAAAAGTTCGTGCTAACTCCTCAGAGTACTAGCGTATTGCCTCGTAAGCATGGGCACGATACTTTAATGTTACGAATTCTTTGAATGTTCGTGCAAGCCCATGACAAACGACAGCTACAAACCAGTGAGTACAAAACCGAATAATGCAATAAAATAAAATGCGTAACTTTATATCATCAGAAGTATGTAACATATTTTATGTCCTGTCTTTATTTTATGGGTACTGACCTGAAATATATGATTGTATTCATAACAGTGAAAAAGTGCTTCTTAGTATGTAATACAATATATATATATTTGATTCTGTTTATTTATTACCGGTCAATTGTGAGTCGGACTTGCATACGAAATTTAAACCGTTTCGCCATAGCAGGATAAAATTCCTGTGCAAAATTTCAAGCGTTAAGAATGGAGGACATGATGGCCAAATAACGGCTTTGGAAATTGATTCCATTTTGTTTCCAGTATTTGTTGTTATAAATTATAGATACTCTGAACATATTCAGTGCAGGGAAGAGTGAACAGGTGATTTCTGGGCAAAAACGTAACCATCGACGCTTTCCATCAGGTTCGACTGTGGTCAAGTGTTAGCCTATTTATAAACAATAAATCAATAAATATTTCACAACATCACATACATTGATCTGACTCCGAGATAGGTAGCTCAAGTATCTGTGTCACGGATATCAGAATCAACAGTGAGATTACAAATATATACATATAATACTTTTTTAAATATATAAATTTAATATTTATTTTATTTTTTCATGTCATTTGCTTTTACAAGCAAATGACAAGCTTATGGACTTTGTCTGAAATAAACGATTATTTTTGTTGAAACATTTTATTCCTCCAAACATTTTTTCAAATATTTCGGATTAGACTGGGCTCACGGGGCTAAACCAAGTGAGGCCCAGTTTCCAAGGTAGAACGATTTCCTGGTGAATTTTCGTCCTAAAGAAAGTTCCGAACCTATTATTATATACTTATTATACACCCAGACCAATACAAACATCCATCACTCATGCATTAATTTATTAATTGACTCATGTAACTAAAATGTGTTTACAAAGGTGTTTGTGGTAAACTTATGTTTATTTTATTATGGAAGTGCAAACGGAGGTGATGCCTCGGACATCGCGTCCGTTGTGATTGCAACGTGGGCTTTCTTTTTGTTTCCCATCAGGCTGAGGAGAAGATACCTACTGTTTAACTATAAAAACACCCAAATACTGACTAAAGAAAAGTGTTCATCTCACGAAATGTTTATTCAGAATGGGAATTGAACCCACCTAATAATGCATATAACCAGGACTAAGCCCAAAGAAAATAATCAAGTAGATTTTAACACTTTATTGACCGCGTTTACTTCAAAAATCTGTTGCAATATTTTTCAATGAATGTTGTAAAATGGTAGCAATATCGAAACTCCGCAATCCACATACCGTTGAATACATCAATATGTATTCACTAGAAATATTTCTACAAATATTGAAATACCAGTTAAGATGAAACTGTTTAATTAATATTGATTATTTGTTAGTTATATGTAGCAACATATTTGCAAATAATTCTTAAGAATAAAATGCAGTTAAAATATCTATTCGTCTAGTACAGTTGGTGGTTCATTCTGCCGAGACCACCCTTAACAAAATCGCAAGTTTTAAGACTCTATTCGGTCCAGCAAGTCACGTGACTACTCACTTGTCATACAATAGTAGTATTATAAACATCCTATAATAAAGAAATATCAATACATTTCTGTGTTACAAAACGATACATTGTGTAATAAAATAACATACATTCAATAATTCGAAAAAAATATTATCACTTTGGGGCTTTAACTGTACTTAAAAAAAAATCATTTTTCAGACGGCGTCTGTTACCCCTCTTAGTACAAGAAAGCAGTTGTGTCACAGACATAAGAACGGTCCAACAAGAGTAACTAGAAAATAGAAAAATCTTTATTCAAGTAAGGTCCATACAAACCAGTTGAATGTCAAAATAGGTAAACATTATTATCTATCGCTGGTTCGGAATGTCAATTTCAACTGAACGTGACGGGCGTGTGCACACTAAAACTATAATTTAATCAGGCAATACATTGCGCGAGTAGGTACCCTCGAGAGAATCCCTGAATTGTTTGCAAGCACGATATCTGTCTCCGTCCCTCGCCCCCTTTCCCCCCTTAATGTCATACAATTACTCCAGCAGAGCCAGGTGTCATTTATCTGGCACCTTTGCACGGCGATTATAGGTTCTCTCAAACACGGGATTTAACGCCAAATTTGTCCTTACTTCGAAAATTCATAAGACCGCAAGCTATCTACCAAGTTATAATAGGAAATGGATGGATGTTGACGAAACGATCTACAATTTGTAGCCTCGTTCTACACGCCTGTCAAACTTTTGCATCTGGCTATCGTTTACAATGTGGAGATATTGCGAGCAGCTTATCTAGTCGGGTATAACGGAAACTTAGGCGCTCGTTCAATAATTTAGCATTTTTTTATTTAATGTCTTAATTACATTACAATCAGTAAAAATCTGTTGGTGGCTCCACTGAACCGCAAAAGGGAGGGACAAACAACGGGAGGTCAAAAAATCAAATCTGGGCAAGTTTTCCTGGATGTTTTAAATATGCGTATTTCTATACAACACACTAGTCTATGAGAGACAACATCGCAAGGAAACCTGTACATTTCAGACCATATGATAAGTATGGGTAATGAATGAGGCAACAGCATTTACTCCGACCTTTTTAGCAGTTATAAACAGTTATGTTATACGTATCAAAATAGACGAAGGAACCACAAATATTGAATTACATCGATATTATAACACCCAAACACTAAACAAACACACGTGTTCATCACACAAAGTTAAGGCCAAATTTAAAATTAAAGCCACGCCCTTTGGCATAAGGCAGTCACTAGATTTCAAATTTATTTTCATGGGATGGCACGTGGCACACGTCCAAAATCTATCTGAGGCTGCACCGTGGGTCAGTTATTAGCTGACACATGTTAGTTGCTTAAACTTGCTCTAAAGTTGATCACTTTTATGTCGAAAATAAAAGTATTCTTGCCTTGCCTTTAGCTATTTGGACTGGTAATCCCTTTTTGCTAAGAAAAACGAAGTCGAAATAAATTTGAAAAGTTTAGCTGCCTACAGACTAATCCTAATCCTAACAGACTTTTGTTTAATGATAACCCAATGTAGATTTTCAGCTTTACGTAGTCTTCGATAAACAGTAAAAATGCCTCACTTTATGCTTGGAGCTAATTCGTATGCAAAGACTCGGGAAAGTATGGCAAAAAGTTAACAAATTGATGCGATTGGAAGCAAGATGGTGGAGCGAGAGGAATGATTCGAAAGTAAACAAACGAGCGAGAAAAGAATTCCATTTGAAAAAGTCTTTTTAATCTCTGTTACAATGTCCTGAGACACTTCATTCTGCCAGTGTCAAGTTTTTTAAGAGACCTGTTATATAAAAAAGATTTTTTGCATAAGTAAGTCGCGGCCATACACGAGAAGACAAGTTTTCCAAATAAAAAAAAAGATGATTAAAAAATAAACTCGCAGTCAATACTGAAGATAGAGATGCAATTACATTTGCTATATTTTTACCCGATTACGGCGAAACAACAAGGAGGGTTATGATTTTGACCTGTATGTATGTATGGTTATTCATTTGTTCCGTCGTTAAAAGCGTCTTGATTATCTTCTGATTAGACGGCGACATGGCGTCACGTTAATTTGACTACAGCGTCCTCTAGGGGACTTAGAGTAAGGAACTAAAAAAAAAATCTGCTTTACGGTCCCGTTTGGGGTATCAAATGAAAGAGTTTTTTTAACACATATCAAATATGTAATTTTATTTACATAACTAAAATATCTTACTAGACTGTAACAAAACAGATTTATTTTAATAATAAAATAAAATCAATGTGGCATACGACCTCGTGCGATTTTGCAGAATAATTTCAGCAGATACAACTTTCTTGTTTCGTACTTTTTAGAGCATGCTTTTTTTGGTAGTCGGGTTTTAGTTTTGTAATTTTATTTTAAAAACTGGAATCGGAATAATTAGCAGCAAATGATGCCTATACTCTGTCAACTATGCCGTGAAAGTAATTGACCAATGATGTTACTATACCTCATGAAGGCAGCGGCAGAGCGGCAGTGGCGCCTGCCGCTTACGTCATAAGGTTTGGTAACCCCCATTGGTTATAATTGTAAAACATGGGAAAGATGTCAGTTCGTCAAAAATCCGTAAATCTGGCTCCTAAGATTGTTGAAAAAAATAAAAGGTTACCATACAATGTACGGAACATCTCTCATTAAAACTTTACCTTTTAAAACTTCATATGCTTAAAATTTTCAGGTGCTTACGTCTGACGATTATAAACGAAGGTGACGGGTACAGCACACTAGCGACGCCAATCGATTTAAACCGGATCTATTTTAAACAATTTCGGTTTCAACCTCTCGGTAAACACATATACTATTTATTAAATGGTCATCGTTAGTCCATTTAAGTCCCCACTGCTGGGGCACGGGCCTCCCTCAATCACATGAGGGGTAATTGCCATACTCACCACGCTTGGCAGACGGGTTGGCGAGGGTTTTGATATAAACGCAGAGTTTTCCTTCTCTGGGTGCTGATGATCATGCCAGCAGCTTTACCTTAGTCACCTTTTACGACATCTCGGTAAGAGTGAGGGTGGCCTATTCTACTCTGCCGGGGACCACATGGCGTCTTAAATGTCGGCTTATTAAATAACCATGCACAAATGCGGACCCAACATTTGCACGCGAAAAATTGATTCATGCTAAAAGTGGCCGCTTTTGGCGGTAATCAATTTTTCGCGTACAAAAACGGACCCTACATTTGTGCATGGTTATTTAATAAATAGTATAAGTGTTTGCCGAGAGATTGTAACCCCGAAATTGTTTAAAATAGAGCCGGTTTAATAGCTAACAATTAAAAACGAATGGTGTCGCTAGTTAGGGCTACCCGTCGCCTTAACTGCGGGTAGGCAATGGACAAGTAACACTGTCTTCTTCTTCATCTTAGCGTGTAATTCCCGGTTGCCTTTGGAGCTCAGAGTACGCTTAGACCATGATTCAGGATTCTGGTAATTACAATGAAGCGACTGCCGTCTGACCTTCGCAACCCTTTAGCAGGGGAACCAGACCAACTGAACGTTGTTACATTGTGAACGTGCAGCTTTCCTCACGATGTTTGCCCTCACCGTCGAGCAGATGGTAATGGTAGGAATACGCACAAAGATTTGAAAAAACTTTTGGTGCATGCTCGGATTCGAACCTCGACTACCTGCGTGGAAGGCGCGTTCGTATCCATAGAGCTACCATCGCTCATCGGACTGGTAACACTGTACAGAATTTAATCTGTCTTTCCACATCTGATTGAACCAAACGTGTTCGGTCGATTGAAGGTCGGCCAAATGCTAAGGTGATTTTAAAGAGAAAATATACACCTCTGGATATTTTCTTCAAATATATTTGTGCGTATTTCATGGTCTTCCTTTTATTTCTGATAGAATGTTATTTAGCAAAAAATAATCCTTATGATGTAGCCTTCCGATCGGTGTGATAAAGCTACAGGTTATTTTTTTTTCTCGAGTAGCGGGTTCGATGTCCGGTTCAACCGTGTAATTATTTAAACATTTATGAATGCAGTTAGATTGTTTTTGTAATTAAAATAATATTTTCTTTCAGTAAAATGTTCCATCTACAATATTAAAGGTACTTTCCCTCCATGTGGCATGGCCGTGGGACTCCCTGTATAACTTCCTACTTACGACATTGACAGTAATAGAATTTGTTACCAGAATGTGCGTACATTGTACCTCTATATCAATAACCGCGCCGTCGTCTGTCGGCGTCGTATCGCGTTTCTCCGGAACAAACAACGTCGTGGAACATTCACTTCCGACTGAATGATACGACCAATACGACGATAAGACGGTTACGCGCTGACGCTGGGGAGATTCTCTCGTTTCCATATTCGAAGATATTAAGGCAAAACTCGACCGTCGGTATTTATTTTTATCATCATCATTATTTTAGACAAAAGACGTCCATTAGCATAGTTATTTACGAGATTTCTACCATGTCCCTTATTTTTGAGTTTCCGTTATTTCGGCACTGTTGCAAGCGCCAGGGTCACGGAGTAACTGAATTTTTTGTGGGTAAGATGTTACTGGCAGACAAAACGGTCTACCCTCCTTCGCAGTCTTTTACTACGCGCACCTGCATATCACCTGTAGTGACTTCTCTGATGAACCGAGCTTATGAACTGGAACATGTACGGCGGGACCTACAGAACAATGGATATAAGGATCAGTTACCATCAAGACACAGAAGGAGACAACAGAAAGATAAGGTTGATAGGCAACCAGTATTTTTGCCCTACATAAGAGGAGTGACAGATAAGATCTCTAACATTCTAAATAAATACTCTATAAAAACTTGAAGATAGTTTTTATAGAGTATTTATTTAGAATGTCTCCACTACGAAAAGTGGCCCAATATCTGCGATCGCCCAAAGACAGCTTTACATTAGAAAAACCTATTGTCTACAAGGTTGACTGCAGTTGTGGTAGTCCGTATATCGGCCAAACTAAACGCACCATCTCATGCCGAATAAAGGAACACATAAAAGCAGTCAAAAACAACGATTAACAGAAATCAGCAATCGCAGAATATTTGTTGGAATCGGGTCCAAATCACTGGATTGAGTTTTATAACCTTCAGATAATTTCGACAGAACGCCACTACATACCGAGACTGGTCAGGGAAGCGGTTGGAATTACAAAGTACAAAAATTTCAATCGTAAGGATGGGTTTAAATTGTCAAATGTCTGGAATCCAGTGATTCGAAAATGTAATAACAGTAAAACTAAACAAAGTGTCATTTCGCGGCCGGATATTCATTTCGTTTCGAGTTTCGTGTATATATAAAATTATATATTATAGAAACCTACGTTTGTCAGTTCCGGATTTGTCAATTGACCGTATAAGCCGCGGTCTAGGGGCGGCTGTATCTTAATATAGCAGTAGTAGTGTCAGCCTATAATAACTGTCCCACTACATGACGCATGCATAATGACACACAGGCCTCAATCATAGAAATCTAGTCATCGCTACTATGATGGGATTAGCGTAATCACCACGCTTGCCAAATACGGCTTGATGACCATATTGGGATCGAAAAATTCGAAACATGCTTTTTGCTCAACCCGGGAATCGAACCAAGCCGCCCAAGATAACGGCCTGATACTAAAACCAGTAGACCAACAGGACATGTCAAATTATCTACAACAAAATGAAAGGAGTATGCCCAACTACGGGCCCGTACTTGTCGTACCCTATGAAGTATCGTGTGCCTGGATTTTAAATTCTCAAGAATTATCATCTCAGAATCAATGTCACTTTGCTTTTTGCGCGTGGCTTTGTTTATTGATACGTTGAGTTTTAATTTAATTCCGTATATAATAAAATTACGTTGCATTGCGAGCAGTGATTGTGTACCACAGTTGAGCAGTTGCTTTTAAAGTTAACTTCACCTTTTGCTTACTTATTTGTATCTATAATTTATCAATACGGGGATTAAAACGATTGTTTAGGATTAGGGATTTTTATTAATTCGCCTGGCAACATTATTAGTAATTAGAAAAAAAAAGTCTGTTCTGTTCGTTTCGTGTCGCTTTGTCGTACGCGTGCTTTGCCGCGTAATTTAGAATAATTTTCGTTAAAGTTGAGAAATATCGTGGCGTCTTAGCTTTGAATATTCCTATTGTTGTGTGTGGAAATCAAGAAAGGCTGATCAGTTCGGGAATTGCGTTGGCTTCATATCGGTAACACGCTGGTAACAGGTAACTAGGATTTGAAGGTGAGTTCGAATGAATCTGAGAGTTCTGGGACCCTGTCCAGTTACCGTGACCGCATACAGTCATACAGTCCGCTTTGTTTATCGAATAAGTATCGCATTCACGATATTGATACATTATAGTTATAATGCAACGCAAAATCTAAAAAAAAAAACTACTTATTTGTATCTTTTGCATTAATCAGAAGGAAGAAAATGAAATGTGTTTGTATGAAAATTATGACTGACATCAAAAGTCATAATAAAAACCTCAATTTCACCACAAAATATACTAAATATCTCATGAACTAGAGTGAGTGAATCAATAAATAATATTTTCTGATTATGAACAGTTATGGTTTTTCTATAATTTTCAATAAGAATTTCTAAGGCACAACATTTTTTCAATGGGACCTAAGATCCCTTATAGCATGGGCAATGTCCTTTACGATTAAATCTTTCCGTTCTTTTTACACGCGCTGTAGGATGCTTGGATGCGGTAGGTACGAGTATATTCGCGTTCGTTACGAGGCGGTTTCGTTGTAGGCCCCCAGGGGCGGCTTAATTAATATTTTAATAAGGATTTACATTGCCAATATTAAATAGCCTATGAGCGGCGCTCATTTTTGAGTAATTTACATTATTATTCGGAGTAATGGGGAGCGCTCGTTGCCGAGTGGTCACTGTGACCATATTTGATCTATTGTGACCTCCGCTCCGACTTATAGATCGTCTCCAAGGCCCACTGGTAGCAAAAACCGTATAATGGCCCAGGGAGCGATAGCCTTAACAACCTCCGGGCAGATGTGGTAGCTGCTCAGGGTGCGGCTTCTTAGGTGCCCAAGGGCATCGCATAGACAAAGGACGTGCATCGGTGTCTCGTCCTCTGCCTTACAGAATCTGCAGGTAGGGTCTCCGGTCAGCCCGGTAATTGAAATTACACATACATACCACTAAAGTTGGCCCAAGAAGAAATTAAAGTTGAGTAAACAAAAATATTTGCTTTTGAAACTATATGTTCAGCAGCGCGGATCGCCCCGAAGGCGCAAAATTACGTCCCAAACCGACGTGAGGGTGGGAAACTATGTATAATAAATAGATTTATTCATAGTATAAAATTTAGGTTCAGATGAATTATGTAAACGGCTGAGAATAGCCCTACTGTTCACATTCTGAACCGCACGGAATCTCGTCCCAGGGTTCAATAGCTATCTACTTGTATATTATATTGGAAGTAATATATTAAATATTACGTACACCTAAGTGATATAAAGAGCTAGAATTTAACTAAAGAAAACTCTGGCACGAAATAGACAAATAAAAATATGACGACACGCACGCACGCACGCACGCACACACACACTCGCTCGTTGTAATGCAATAAATATAAATATGTATGACGATTTGAAAGTGCTGTATATATACAAGCCTATGCAAATAAAGATATTTTGAGTTGAATTGAATATGAGGTATTTTTAGCATTACAACGAGCTCAGTAGCTCAGTGGGGGTCGTGGTTCGAATCCGAGCAAGCACCTATGGATTTTTCTAACCTATGTGCATATTTCTAACATACCACAGTAAGGGGAAATATCGTGGGGAAACAGGCATGTTTCGGATAGTTTCTCAAAATTGTGGATACATACAATATTTAAAATAATGATTTTGGAACGTGTAAACCGTGATCCAGTTGGTCTAGTTCTGAGTGTTGCGAAGGTCAGACGGCAGTCGCTGCATTGTGATTACCACACTTCCCGAACCCTGGATCATGGTTCAAGCATACTCCGGACTCCAAAGTGATATCTTTGGAAGGTATCCAGATTATAACGTTCAAGGAACACGGACTTCTGGACAATCTATTCCTTATATCCCCATTAAAAATAAGGAAGCAAATCGCTTCATGCAGATAAGAGAAATATCAACTACGTAAGAATGGCAGCCCTCGCTACGCCCCGTTGTTCAGTGATGGATTCGTCTTGGGGGAATCAAATCATGTAGGATCTCCGCACACTCCCGGAATATATTCTATTAACGACATCATTATGTTTTTTGAAAACTGTATGCAAAGACTTACAACTTTTTTTTTATATACGAGAAGTCCTCTCTTTAATTCGAAACATCCTATTAAGAGTTTTAACCGATCACTATTGCCTCAGTAAGCACATGGCCACTATAGGACTGAGTGACACTAGAATCTGCAGAATGTGTAACGAGGCTGATGACCAAATAATCACTGAATGCGGACCACTGATGCGCAAACGTAGCTTACATCTGGGAAAGCACTTTTTGAGCTAGGGATCTCAGTCCCAAACAACTAATACACTTTCTGAAAAGTGTAGGGTTTGGAACTGATATGTAGCATAGTGGCGACAACAATAGATCAAACTGGTCGCAGTGATACTGGTCTGAATAGGACCAGTATAGTCGACCGTTAAAATAATGTAAGAAAACACTCAGGATACGTCGTATTACATTTATTTATCACTTGAGTACTTATTTTGAGTAGATTATTCACACTCCCAACACTACTCGACGACACGGTACGTGCGGCTGTTGCGGCTGCCCAGCATAGAATGAATGCCCGTCCGCCCGCCCGTCTATCGACTAGTGTTGTCAGTATCTCGATTTAAATTTCGTACACATTAAAATATTAATTTAATTACAAAACTAAATATCCAAATATTTTTGTAATAATAATATTTTTTTAGTTAAATCTTTAATATTTAAATAAACTATAAATAAATTTTACTAATGTACTGACAATTTGCCTAATAACACTTACATTCGCCCATCCTGACAAAGTGCATGTCCTCATGCACAACAACCGTAAATCTAATACATACTAACACAAGGAAAATTGTTTCCAGTAATATTTACATAAGCGACAAACCTATCCATCCAGCCAGCAGTTTGTAAAAAAAAACGTATTACAAATACATCCATTTTTGTAAACAGTATACCTAATCATCATAATTTATGTAAACAGTTTATGATTTGGTACATACTCAGTCCATCCATTTGAGTTACCTACCAAAACTGTCAACAATTTATTTCCATAAGTGTGTTTAATGTGCGACGAACCCATCAATTCTCGACGCATAACACAACATATAGGTAACCCATAACAAGGTTGATTGGCAGACAATGCCCCTTGACATTAAGCCCGCCTATTGTACAATAAAGTTTTCCATAAATAAATATACAAAAAGGAAACTTATTTACAAATCCCTCAATTACATATTGTAAAATATTAGAACTTCATATAATAATTACATTTGAGACATAGAACATTTACCAGTTTAGCAACCAGTCCATCCATTTTAGTTACCAAACTGAACAAAACTGCAAACCCATCCATTCTTACAGCTTTGCCAATGCCCCATATAACAACTGTAATATTATATACAATCACTTATACCATTCAGATATACATGAACAATTAATAATTGTCACACAGAATAGGCACATATTTCAGAATTTCCTTTACACGAATAACATGTAACTAAGTATACTACTGCTAGATAACTCAATCTTAAAACTAAAGTAAAACACAAGAAAACCTTAAAACATTTTTCATGCAAGTAAAATATAGTAGGTGCATAATTATAATTCCTTCATTTAACACCAACATCATTAATAAATAAGTACTTCATATACTTCGTTATAAATTACTGATGTAGAATCATTTAATCTTAACTAATAACTACAATCAATAGATACCAACTTAAATTAATTGGTTAAATAAATATTATATAACATTAGTTACTCACGCTATCTAAACAATTATCCATCTTTTCTACGTCATCGTCGGTATTATCTCCATCACTATCGGATGTATCGGATTTGTTGACCTCTAAGGCAGCAATATTGACCCAGGGCAACATCCGGTCAGCGGCTACCGTGGTTTGTCGTTTGTTTTTAGATTTAGTTAGGCCCGGTATAGCCGCTAGTCTATATCTGTCATTTCCTAATACTGACACTACCCGATATGGTCCTATGTACGCCGGAAGGAGTTTCTTACTCTTGCCATCAGCAGCGAAAGCAGTCTTTGTAATTTTAACTAATTCTCCCTCTGCATAGACCCGAGCAGGTCGCCTACCCTTATCATATCTCAGTTTCTGTTTCTCCGTTTGGGCATCAATGGCCTGCTTAGCTTGTTCCCTAATGGTAGCCAAATCACTCGTGCCGCTAGTTTCACGCCTAATTTCATTGAGCTTAGGGTCAACTTCGGAATTCATGCTCATCCCAAACATTATTTCAGCTGGCATTTTACCCGTAGCTTTCTGGCACGTATTATTTAAACCCCACTGTACTTTGCCCACCGCGTCATCCCAGTCTTTTTCACCCCGATTAAAATTTTGTGCTGTTAGTGAATTGAGGATGGTACGGTTGTACCGCTCAACCTGGCCGTTTGAGCGAGGACTGGCCACGGCATTTAGCACATGTTTTATACCCTTATCGAGACAAAACTTCTTGAAGGCGTGCGATGTAAAACATGTGCCTCTATCGCTGATTATGCGGTCCGGAACGCGAAACGTGCAAAAGATGTCTTCTAACACCCTTATAGCACTCTGCGTTTTCGTGTTGCGGACGGGTTTGATAAACACAAATTGGTAAACCCATCAACAATTACAAGGAGATGAGTATTGCCACGCTTCGATTTTACGAAGGGTCCAAGGTGGTCAATATGCAGCGTATGAAAGGGCACTTCCACCTTTATGATCGGATGTAAGTATCCCTCCCTCGCTGAATTATTTTTCTTTGCATAAGCACACTCAATGCAAGCATTTATGTATTTTCTTACAAACTTGGACATCCTGGAGAACCAATATGATTTTTGTAGACGTTCTAAAGTTTTTTCGACCCCAAAATGCCCTATGTCGTCGTGGTTCATGCGAAGGAGCTGCCACCTTGCACCCTTCGGTACCACCCAGCGAATATTGCTTTGGTCGCCATCTAGGTACCGATAGAGCTTATTATCTTTAATAAGATAATTATCCCGAATATACTTCAGTCCCTCTGTATCTATTTTGGAGATTAGTACATCACGAATTCTACACAACTCTGCATCTCCCAACTGCAATGTGTGCAACCAATCCTCACTACTTATACTCATTACTGATGGGTATTGGTCAAGAATTTCCGAAGTCTCACAATCTTGTACAGGGTTTCGTGAAAGAGCATCGACATGCGCCATCCTTACACCTGGGCGATATTCAATTGTACATTGGAACTCCTGCATAAGGAGCCACCAACGTGCAATTCGAGGGAGGATGTCTCGCTTAGAAAAAGTTGTCCTGAGAGCACTGCAATCTGTGACCACCTTAAAATTTTGACCCAGTAAATATACCCTGAATTTTTTTAAGGAACATATCACCGCTAGAGTTTCTAGCTCGTAAGCGTGGAAGTTCCTTTCTTCAGGGGAGGTCTTGCGGCTATAGAAAGCAACTGGTCTGAAAATATCGTCCTTGCGAGATTTTTGTAATAAGACGCCTCCGACACCAAATTTGCTGGCGTCCGTGTGCAGTTCAGTTTCTGCTTCAGGGTCATAAATGGCAAGAATAGGCCTTTCCACTAACTTAGCCTTGAGTGTTTCGAATGCCTTCTCCTGCTCATATGACCAGACCCATACTGCATCCTTGGCGAGCAGTTTTGTAAGTGGGTATGATATTGTCGCAAAGTTGTGAATGTCGCAAATGAACTGACGGACTGTATGTTGGTCAGTGGGGCAAGGGAAATCTACGACGCACTGAATCTTTTTGTGTCCCGGACGTACACCAGCAGCACCTATCTCATAACCGAGATAGTTTATTTTGTCCATCAAAAACTCGCATTTTGTCAGATTAAGGGTGAGATTTGCATTTTCCAGCTACTGTAAGACGCGCTCTAACCTAGTCAAACATTCTTCCACCGTTCTGCCGTATATCAAAACATCATCGATGTATGATGTTGCGCCATCGTAGCGAGCGGGACCTAGGACGCGGTGCATCATCCGCTGAAACACAGCAGGAGCGTTTGCCAGACCGAACGGCATACGGTTAAACTCGTATTGGCCGTCCGGTGTGACAAAAGACGTCAGAGGTCGTGACTGCTCAGCGATGGGCACCTGATAATAGCCCGATGTTAGGTCAAGTGTAACAAAGAATGCCTGACCAGATAACCTGGCAATTTCATCATCAATATGGGGCATGGGATAACGTTCCTTGACCGTTACAGAATTCAACATTCTGTAATCGACGCACATTCTCATTTTACCATCCTTTTTGCGGACCAAGATTATCGGACTTGCATATTCCGATACTGATTCTCGAATTATGCCTGCCTTCAACATGTCCTTGACCATCTCTCGAACATTTTCCCTCTCCTTGTGTGCCAACCTATATGGCCGATATACGATCGGCTTATTACTATTCAGCTCTATCACCATATCCGTAACATCGGTACATCCCAGCTCATCAAGAGTCGACGCAAAACAATGCTGATATTTATTCAGTAGAGATAAGAGTTTTTGTTTATGCGATTCTTCGATTGAGTCCCCTATTCGTACTTCCTGATCACATATGCTCTTAGAATATTCTATAGGTTTATCTGGGGATTGGATGACACGTTTGACCACTCTTACTTGTATGCCCCTACTAACAACTGTCCCCTCTTTAACAATGGAATGAGCTGATACGGGTGACACCAAAATGTGTACCATCCCATTACTTACAGGGTATATACCTCCAAAAACGGACAATTGTTGTAAAGGTTTCCCAATAGATTGACTATCGATAAGGATGTCGCCATCAATTTTTGGGTCTGTACTAGCCCTAAGGCTTGTTAACCCATGTATATCGGAAATTGATGTCGCTAGAACCTTGATAGAAGAATTACCTTCAAGCTCAGTTTCTGAAAAGGGCAATTCATTGCCAATGTTAAAGAAACTAAGTTTTGCGGAATTTTTATACGCAGCCACGTGTGCTTGTTCCGTGAATGATTGACCAATAAGTAGAGGCAACTCTAAATATTGGTCATCAACCACTTGGCACACGACAACAGCATCTACACCGTCTATCGATAGATCCACAGTCACATTACCAAGTGTTCGGACTATCTCGTTCCCGAAACCCTTAAGGGCAGTCGTCTCATTATTACACGCTAATCCTAAATTATCCGCGTGTGATCTCTTTATTAACGATACCTCACTACCGAAGTCAATGAAGCCCTTTGCAGGCATTTTATTTACATAAACTTCTTTAAAAAATTTTGAACTAGGATTGGCGTTTGATATGCGCATGGTCTTATGTACTTTGTCATCTTTAGAATCCTTTTTGTTTGAAAAACAGTTTTCCGTATTATGGCCCATTTTGAAACATTTCCCACATTTAATAATCGGTTTAGGGCATTTTAAAAATGGGTGCTTTTTTTCCCTACAATTATAACAGAATATATGACTATTTTGCGAAAAGTTAGATTTGTTACCTACTCTATTCTCATTATTACTCCTATTTAAAGTATCTCTATCGAATTTAGACTTATACTGCGGCCTATCCGTGGATTGTGTTGATCCCTTATTGCTCATCAAGAACTGTAACAACTGTTCTGGATGCTCACACCGTAATGTTATGGCGCTTGATTTTATGGTTTTATCTGTCAGACCGTGTATGATACAGTCAACCGCGCGCTTTCCGTCGATGTTGCACTGGTTCAATAGAGCCAATTTCTCATAAAAATATACTTCAATTGGCTCGTTGAATAAACTCTTCCGCTTGAGCATGTCCTCCAGAGTTTGGCCATAGTTTTGTTCACACGGAAACGCATTGAGTAATTTGGTTTGCCATTCTGTCCAGTTATAAAGTATTGATGGTAAACTTTCATACCAAACCTTGGCCAAACCCTGGAGTTTTTGCATAGCGAAATGCACTGTCGTTTTATCGTCCCAGCCGTAGACGGTGGCGCACTCATTCACCTTATTTAGCCAGATATCCATTCGTTGGACTTTAGATGAGGGATTGAAATCAGGGAGAATGTTTTTATGTACATTAGACGTATGAGGAAGTGCATTTGACGTCGACGGCTGAGACGGTAAATTTTTAAGGGAATTAATGATGTTAGCTACGTCTTTGGATGAGAAAGATGTACTAGGTGAACGTTTCTCAACGCGACGCCTCTGCCTCTCAGGACCACCATCGTATTGCTGCGGGCTTAGCTCTCGTCGATTACTCACGGTTCGTTGTACTCGGCGTCGTTCCCTGTCCAGGTTGCTTTCGAGATCACGTACTCGTTCCCGCTCTCGATCTACCTCACGCTGCATCGCCAGCAACCTATTACTGTCGTGCGGGCTACGACGCTCATTTAAACGGCTTCGACGTTGCCCGGAGACACTATCACGACGGGTGCGGCTACGGCTTCGTCTGGCCTCATCGTTTATTTGCCCGTCGTAATTAAGTAGAGGTTCACGCATTCGTTCGATTTCACGCTCTATGTTTCGTTGCATTTCGCGTAATCTGTCTAAATCGCAAGGGCTGCGGTTTTCATTCAAGCGACTTCGACGGGGCTCAGTTACGCTATCACGACGGGTGCGGCTACGACTTCGTCTGGTATTCTCGTTTGATTGCCGCCCAGGTAACATGCCGCGTTCTGGCGTCCGCAAGTGACGAGACTGCGACCTTTCCATTACGTCTGAAACTTGCAAACAAGGAAAACTATGTATACATTCAAACTATTACTCAATAAACCGATAAAACGGTGAGTCTGAATTTTTGTAAATAAAAAGGACATTTTGTGAAATATCTTGAAAACTATGACCTTTACGTGAAAATGGTGAGAATTTTGCCTCCCCGTAGACCCCTAGTACGTGTAACCTGATACCCAATAGTGACCCCCTATTGGCCTTGACTCTAATATTTAGCTTATTTCTATCTTTTGTGAAATATCTTGGAAACTATGACCTTTACGTGAAAATTGCTTCCTCCCAGTAAATAATAAATAAATAAATATTTCACAACATCACATACATTGATCTGACTCCGAGTTAGGTAGCTCAAGCACCTGTGCTACGGATATCAGAATCAACCATGGGATTACAAATATATACATATAATACTTTTCTTTTGTAAATACATACTTATAATACATAGCAAACACCCAGACCAATACAAACAAACATGTTCATGCACACAAATGTTTGTACTGTGCGGGGATTGAACCCGCAACCCTTGTATCAGAGGCAGCGTGCACTACCGCTGTTCCAATCGGGTCGTCTAAGTAGATCTCTGTTACATGGAATTCGATACTCCACAGTGACCTTCAATTGACCTCGATTTAGTATATAAATAAATAAATGCGCCAGACAATTCACACCCATACCAGGGCACTCCCTGTACGAGGAGTACCAGCTGACGACAGCCGCGGCGTCTCCAAGCACACCCAGACCCAAGTCAATATGGAAAAGTTAGTTTTCTATATTGACCCGCCCGGGAATCGAACTCGGGACTTTTCGCGTTTGGGTGCAACACCGAAGCCACTGTGCCATCGATGTCGTCAGTAAAATTATAGATAAATAGGAAAATATACAAGATTTGGATGCACAAAATACTACATAACATTTCCTGCTCAAGGTCATCATGACCTAGACCATGAAATTTAAGCGAATGATTTTCTGATGGTTAATTAATAGGTTTACAAATAAAACTGTTCAAGGCAATTTATTTGGTATTTAGGAGAATGATTTTCACGTAAATCGGTACCTAATAACGACTTCACGTTTTGAGCAAACGGCCGTTAAAACATTTCCTTTTCGAATGTATATCTAACTTAAAAATATATTTATAAAACGGGTACTTACCACTTCTGAAATGTAAGAAAACACTCAGGATACGTCGTATTACATTTATTTATCACTTGAGTACTTATTTTGAGTAGATTATTCACACTCCCAACACTACTCGACGACACGGTACGTGCGGCTGTTGCGGCTGCCCAGCATAGAATGAATGCCCGTCCGCCCGCCCGTCTATCGACTAGTGTTGTCAGTATCTCGATTTAAATTTCGTACACATTAAAATATTAATTTAATTACAAAACTAAATATCCAAATATTTTTGTAATAATAATATTTTTTTAGTTAAATCTTTAATATTTAAATAAACTATAAATAAATTTTACTAATGTACTGACAATTTGCCTAATAACACTTACAATAAATAAAAAAAATACTTCGAATCATCCGAATAGTTCGGAACTAATTCATGCAGCATTATCTCTCGGACCGAAGTAAGGGAGGGACTTCTAGTATATAAAAAAGTAGTAGGTCGTTGTTTACAGTTTTCAACATAGGGAAAGATTTTTATCGCATAATTTCTATTGTAACATACACTAGCTCTTTTATATTTTATTAATCCCCGACGTAAAAGACTATTCTATTCTATTAAGTCTTACGAAATTGGAAAATAACTAAAATGAACGCAGTTCCTTTTAAATTAAGTTCTCTTTGACAAATATTTACTTCATTTCATATTTTGTTCAGCGTTCGTTAGTCTCTTACTTTGCTAAAAGTTGTTGTTTTTCTTATTTAACACAAAATGAACGCAAAAGATTTTCAAAATTATCAACAGGTTTATCCGTTCAGGACTTAAGCAAACACATGACTTGCAAAATAAATAAGTACGGACAGACAGCCATGATGATCCATTAGGGTTCCGCTTCTTTTTTCCATTTGGCTTCAGAACCATAAACAATACATATTGGATAAATACGTTATTTTGATAATGATGCGATACAATAATCACCCTAAATATTTATTTCAGTATTATTATGCATTGTGACACTTATTATCATTCAATTTTTTTTAATTGTATACGTGGAAGACGAACAGACGGATTACTTGATGGTAAGCAATTGCCGCCGCCCATGGACACCCGAGACACTAGTGGAGTCACAAGTGCGCTGCCTTTAACTTGTATTTATAATTTACCAGTTTACCGTTTATATTTAAATATGAAAAAACAAAGTTATTACTAACATAGCTAATACTAACTATTTCGATATGGGTTATGCCCGAAATAAATGATTTTTATTTTATTTTATTTTTACACATTTAGTTATGATATTTGTGTAACTTCGTTTTCATACTCAGGTCGTATTCGTGTTGTATGAATCAAAATTATATTTGCTAATGTGCCTCACGGTAACTTATTTACCCGAGAACTTTTAACAAATATTCCCAGACTATCTAGCCTAGGAGCATTTTTAATCCCAGCTTAGCGGCAAGAGCTACTGAAAGGCACCGTCAGTACCTCGGCTAATGGAGCTTAAGACGGCGGGTAATGGATACCTGAGTCGAAATGAATCACCACTAGGTTACGTTGGGAAAAAACGGTATAAACCATATGACGGTACTTTTTTATTAGATAGTTGGCAGACGGATCCCGCCGCCCATGGACTCCCGCGACACCAGTGAGAGTCAGAAGTGCGCTGCCAACATTTAAACCCTCCTTTGCCCCGGATGGGTACCCTTTCTCACGCAGCGAAACAAAACACAATGCTGCTTCACGCCATTTTTCTGTGAGGCCGTGGTATCACTTCGGTCGAGCCGGCCCATTCATGCCGAAGCGTCGCTCTCCCACGGTCAGTTTAAGGTGAGGGGTAGGGAACACTAGCGAAGCCAATCGATTTTAATTTGTAGCTACGCGTTGGACCTAAAAATTAAAATCGATTGGCGTCGTGCTCTACCCGTCACCATTTTTTTCTTCCGCCTATGACTAAGTCCGGTTTCTATGTAGGGTGAGCTTGTAACATTATCCATGATTTGCCAAGTATGTCAGTTAAATTGAATATAATATGATTATCGCAGCTCACAAAAAGGGGGTTGCACTTTTAGAAAAATTGCCTCAACTATTATAGGTACCCACAGTATGAGAATTATACACTTGCAGGTTCCCTCCTTATATTTAGTTTATTTTCTGACGACACGTTTGGAACAGTGGTAGTGAACGCTGTCTTTGGTCCAAGGGTTGCGGGTTCGATCCCCGCACAGTACAAACATTTGTGTGCGTGAGCATGATTGTTTGTATTGGTCTGGGTATGTTCTATGTAGGTATTATAGGTATAAATTTACAAAAGAAAAGTATTAAATGTATATGTTTGTAATCCCACTGTTAATTCTGTTATCCGTAACACAGGTACTTAAGCTACCTTTTTTTTTTTTAATTTATTTATTTATTATCCCATCACAATCAGCTACTTAGAACAAAGTTATCAAACAAACTCTAAAGCAAACTTAAGACATATTTTTTTTATAGCCTGAATAGTGAGGGACTGGTGCCTGAAATAGGTATCAAAATGAAACCTGTGCTACAGGTCACCAGGCCACACCCTCAGAACCCTATAATGTGATTACACTTTAATTTTAATTCGCTTTTAGAGGTAGGTAATATTAAAATACATGTTCTTCCCGCGATACACAGTAGGTATTTACGAAGGATAATGGAGAGAAGAATAAAAAAAAAAGGTACAAAGGAACTTAAGAGGTAAAATACAAACAAATATAATTAATCTATTGATTTATAGAGTTGTGTTATGAGTGTTCATATCAATGCATCGTGTGAGGTTATATGTGTGTATGCGAGTGTGTGTGTGTGTGCGTGCGTGTGTTTGAGTGTGTATTACTGAGTATCGTCTATGTGGGGTTTTTGAGCCAGGATGGGTGATTGGTGTGAGGTTGATAAACTATCTTAATTTAAGGATTAGGATTAGATTACTACCTAACTCAGAGTTGTCTTTTTATAGTTTATTTCTAAATTATGATCGCGCATCCAGCTTTTCATATTATTTAAAATGTCTACTAAAGTGGGATTTAAATTCAGATCATTGTTTACAGTAAATATAACGGAGATGTCATCAGCAAACAAAACACATTTTTCCTTAATTATTTTTGGGAGGTCGTTAATATAGTTCAAGAATAACAAACATCCTATCACACTTCCTTGAGGGATTGATTTTATTTTATTTTATTTATTTGGTTTACTACTTACTTACATGGTCTAAGCCACGAGTTCCAAAGTCATAATAGGAATCATTGATAGTGTAAAGATATTTGCATCTTATCGAAATAAATAATTATTAAAAAAAAATATCGACTCTTGTTATCGAATGCCAAGGTTGACTTCAAGTCGTTGCGCCAACATAGTTATAAAACATAATTCCTAAACGAATTGTATATTTTTAAAGAAAATGACAAACCCCCCAGAGTGGTATCTGTAGGAGCTCCATTAAAAATGCCGATAACGGGACAATACCGCGGAGAGCGCGCTATCGCACCATAACACGAGTACGGTAGGGTTGTCCCTTACTGCCATTATTATTCTGTAAAAGCTTTTGCAACTCTCATCGCGACCTAATGGTAGAAAAAGGCACATATCCAAACATTTTTACCGTGGGTGAGTCACTTTTCGGCTCGACCGGAGAGTTACCACGCCCTCACAGAAGACTGTCGTGAAACTGTTCTGTGTTTCGCTACGTGAGTGAGGGAACCGGAGGACCTATCTGGGGAAAGAGGGGTTTAAAGGTTGTCAGCGCACTTGTGTCTCGTATTGTGGGTATCCATAGGCGGCGCGGCAATCACTTATTATCGCGTGATCCGCCTGCTCATCTACCACCTATTACATAAAAAAATAAACATTTGAAAAATCTGGAATAGCATGCTCGGATGCGAACCACAACCGCTTGTATGGAAGGCGCGTTCTTATCCACCACTAACGCTCATCATGTCATCTCAATTGATATTGTTCCAAATGTAAGTCGATTGGAGAACAGATTGGAACAACCAAACGTTCGTTTCTCCATAATAATTTATAAATATTAAAGTATATTATCTCAATAAATGTTTGAATCAATGAATAAACGTTTTTTATTGGTTAGTTATATACCACAGACTCTAGGTCCGTGCCTTGGTTTGCTGGTAGTTACAGTTTCTTTGCTTGCTTATACTGGCTATGTTTCTCCGCGCACAAAAAATACTTTTCTTACATTAATACATTGACTTATCGGTTTTCTTGCTAACTTAACAATATCTCAATGAATGTTTAAACCTTTATAAATATTACAGACTTCCACATTATTGCCAGTAAATTAACTGGATTAATTCGTCAATTTAAACAAACATAATAAAAAAAAAATCGTGACTTAATACGTTTGGCAACCCTTATGATTATTTCGCCCTTACCTTGGTTTGCATAGATTTTTCGTACTCATCTCTCGATCCCACAATTGAAATAAAATTCAATGTTACATTATTTTATCGATGAGCCTGATTGAAAAGTACACGCTGACTAAAATGTTTTAATATTGTGTTCATCAGAACGAAGCCTTCAAGATTTTTTGAGACAGTTAAAAAAGTGCGGTAAATAATCTTTCCACTGTTTTGAAATGAATTTAAAAATGTAGATATTATGAAGCAGACGTGTGCATCCAACAGTGATATGATTTATCGTGAATGCCAAAAGCCGTGGCGGCCTCGCCTTGAACGCCTGACGTCACCATTGCGCATCTTTTACAGTGCAATAAGGCTGTTTGGCTGAAAAGTGACATACAGGATTTTTTAATGAATTTATCAATCCCGGGATTTTGTCGTGATTCCGGTACAATGGGACTGTTCGTGTGGCTCTTCACGCTTTGGCCTGATAGCCCAGCTTGATGGAGTGATACCACGGCCTCACAGAAAACCAACGCAAAACAGCGTCTGCGTAGTGTTTTGCTGAGTAAGTGAGAGTAGCGGAAGTTTACACTGGTGCTGCCAGCCAGTCAGTAGTTTGTCTGCCTGCCTGCATTAGTAGCTATTGAAGTAAATTGAATTATGTAGACGTCACTTATGATGAGAAACTGGCACTTGCAGCTGGATGGTAGCTCACATCCGAATTTCTTCAACTTTATTTCCTTTCAGTCGCCTGCTCGTGAGCTACCAGCAAAAAATGCCACATGGTGACTGGCAAGACTGGACATCAGTTACTAGGTCTTGTGTGGACAGTATACCGAGTGTCGATATTGATATGATGACGTTGGTAGGCCAGCCACCAGTCAGCTGGGAGACAGCTGCTGGTGGCCCAGAAGTAATGATGCACCACATCTCGTGTGACAAGTTTATTGAAATCTCCTGTAACATAATATCATAAAGCTATATGAGAACGATGTCTGACGTCATAACTCGTATCACATACGTGACTGAACAGAAGATCTGGATTCGCTGACATAGCGAACGTGAAAGATATATATAATAGTTGCCTTTGGAGATAACTGAATTGGGCCTGACTAATCGGCACCGACATCAAAGGTGAGCAGATGTATCTATCTTCAAAAATTATATAATGTGTAAAGTACGTTGCGAGTTGTGGTGTGGCCCTAGAAAAACAAACTAGCACTTTCACTGGCACTCCATGATATCGAGTTGGCAACAGTCGACCGCAGACGAAGTTTTAACGTCGCCTCATTGAATAAACAATGAGATTCCCCTGTTTTATATTCTCTCTGAATCGCTCAGCGTTTCATTTGACTAATTAAATAAACGCGCCAGTTAATCATGTCATTTCACTGATTAATTTATTAAAGCTGCTGAACCCCGGCAAAAACGCAATTTGGTTTGCTTCTTTTGCATCTCGTTTAGTGTTGTGCAGGTGCGAGACTAAGACGAGAGTAATGCATATGCGAAAATAATGCTTTCGATAAATATGTATAGTTTCATACATCGATCTGATTTCGTACTGCTAACGGAACAAAGAGGTAAGATTTTTCTCAGTATCAGCCCAAAGTCTAGAAGTTGGTGGTCTTGTACCTCCTTGCCTCGGAAAGAACGTTAAGGGACCGGCAAACAACGTATTTCCCATACAAACGTAATGTTTTAAAGAAAATCCAATGGGGAAGGGGAAATGGTTGGCAGCGCACTTGTGACTCCACTGGTGTTGCGGGTGTCCATGGGCGGCGGAATTACTTACCATCAGGTGATCCGTCTGCTCGTCTGCCACCTCTCATATAAAAAAAATCTAAATAAAATCAAGTTTCATTGATCATTTTTGGTATTCGCTAATAAACACAAATTCCTTAATAATTTCTAACAGCCTACTTGCTGTTTCTACTCGCACGGAAGGGCCGCGGTAGCGCGACATAGATAGCGAGTTGTCCGAGGAACGGCGTAGCTTGCCTCAAATTGAATTTGAACTAACCTCCGCAGGAATCTTAAGTCCCTTTGACCCCCTCTGACTCCCTTTTGACCGTGTTCAACGTCGTGCAACTCGAATAGTCATCGACGGGAATCTCACTGATCGCTCTCTGGTCCTGCCTCTCTGGCCTGAGAGAAGTCGCATCTCTATGTGTCTTTTACCGCCTTTCCCATGGTGAGTGTTCTGAGGAGTTGTTTGAGTTAATACCCGCTGCTGAATTTCACGACCGTACTACACGCCGTAAACTAGGATTCCACCCGTACCATCTGGATGGGTGGAGGTTCACCACCATGCGCTTTACTCGTCATTTTTTGCCACTGCACCTCCTCATAGTGGAATTAACTTCCCGCAGCGGTATTTCCGTACCGGTACGACATTGAGATCTTCAAGAAACGAGTCTATAGCTTCCTAAAAGGCCTTAAACGCATCTCCACTTCCTCTGGTGTGGCTGATGTCCATGGCGGCGGTGATCGCTTACCATTCAGGTGACTCACTTGCTCGTTTGCCTCCCTTTCTCATAAAAAAAGTCGTTAGTCCTGCACCTGATCCCTTTTCGGTCGTGGCATTATAGTGTCCTATCGAAATATGCGATAAGGAATAGAGGAGAGTGCATTTGTGTTTGCGCACTAACTTGAGCACTATAATATATCGTTGAGATTCGCCATAGCCGAATCGGTTGGAGGATATTATTACAAGATATGTTGGATATTTTTATACTAAAGGTTTACTTGTATCTCATAAAGTCAATCTTAGATTTCGTCTTGTGAATACGTCAGTGGAATAGATCTTGGTCAAGCAAAATTATAAGACAAAACAATATGTTTAGCAACATTATACCTACTTAACTTGAGGACTGATTTTCAAACACTTCGAAATGTAATTTGGAACAGAAAAGATGATAATTTTAGATTTAAATTATCGTAAAGCAGCCAGTTAAGTTGATTAAATAAGAAAAACAGCGTAAAAGGTTGATTGGGAAAAATACGGCCAAAGTAGATTTTAAAAAATCGTGGTATATTTTTAACTAAGCACGTCTTAAAATGATAAGGTTATTAAAAATGTGCCTTCGTATATTTTCCTTAATGTAATCATTATTTTTAAGTCACGAAGGAGCTGAAGAGCTGCGTCGATTATTAATTAAAAAAGCTTGACCGTTGATTTAGTAAAGTAGACAGTCTTTTGGAGCGCCCTTTTTTTGAAGTTACTGATTTAGTGTACTGGTTTTTAAATTACTAATTTGTTTTTCTTATGTGCTTTTGATGGTACCTTCTGGAAATTATACCTACGTTTATAAAAAAAAGTGCCAAATAGATGCGTTTCAGACATTTTTCTCAGAAACGCTTCAGACGTCTAAGTCATGAGTGGTGTCACTGAGCCACCTCAGGTGTCTGTTGATCTAAACTTTTAAATTAAAACTATTTTTAATTACATAACTAGGCTACTTTTATTACTCATAAAATAAATTCACCTGCCATAGAGTAAGTTAAAAATAGACCAGGCCCAGAGAACCTGCTCTAAACGGGTGGACATTTATTATTTGGCTAGTAATATTCGGTTATAGTACCCGCAAAGACTCGTGGCAGACGGTAGAATAATTTCATTCACTAAAATATTAATTAAATATGAGACCGACTGCCATGAGTCTTTGGCTCGAGTATAACAGTTACTTTCTTTTAAACTTACTGACCATTTTGGACAACAACACAAATGTTTATTGATGAAACAGATATTTGTGTTGGGTCTGGGTGTGTGTGGTCCCTTCGTTGTTCCTGGTTTCCATAGTACAAGGGAAAACCTTAGTTTGAGACTAGGACAATTGTGATGTTATCTCAATTTATTTATTTAATATAATATATATTTAGTGCTGTACGATTTTTATGATTTGCAGCTAATATAGATAGATATATTCATATTCATTTATTCTCTTAATTTATAACAGAGGTACATATCAAATACATATTTGTCGGCGACGTCGTCGTACGCATTTATTTAAGATGATTAATTGTAAGTGAACGAGCCGTGACACGAATAAGTAAAATAAAGAGCAAAAATAATTAATTTAATGTAGTATGAAAATTGTCAATTAAAACTACGAACCGGAAGTCGAGTAGTACGAATTAAATAATTCACAGGAAATAGTATGATAATTCAATTAAATTTACCAGCAGGAAGTAGTGTAATATTTGTTTTAATTTAACCGCAGGAAGTAGTCCAATATTTGATTTAATCACAGGAAATTGTTTAATATTTCGTTTAATTTATTCGCCGGATGTAGTTCCATATTTCCAGTAATTTGTTCGCCGGATATAACCTAATATTTAAATTAATTCAGTCGCCGGATGTAGTCTGATTTTCGATTCTATTTAAAAGCCGGATGTAGCCTAATATTACTTTTAATAAATTCACCGGAAGCCTGCTAATATTTGATTTATTTAATTCGAATTATTGCAACGGAAGTCAAAGGATAATTTCATTTAATCCAGCCACCGGAAGTCTACCGATATTTCTATTAAATTAACTCGCAGGAAGACTGCCCCACCACTCGGTTCGCTGTGGTACTGGTATAAAAGCTTTCGTCCGACTGTGGTGCGGCAGTCTTGGCTCTGGCATGGCTCGATGCACATGGTGTACGTGGCTAGCTTATCTAAGACGCTCTGGATAATTAATTTGATGTTCAATTAATTATTATTCATTAATTATCAAATTGCTGTGCGATTTATAATTAATTTCCAAAATTCATCAATTCTAATAAATGGTCTTGGGGCCTTATTACGATTGATGTTTTAGGGATTACCTATTTTCTAATCATTTCCTGTAAATAATCATGACTATAATTATTAAATTGGTTATAAAATTCGCTACCTAAGATAGTTCATTTACAATGTCTCCCCCTCTCCCTACATATTTTTTTAGCAGCTGGTAATGCTAGGTTATAAATTCACCTTTTCAAGGCATAAGTGATAACATTTATAAATTATAAAATTCAATTAATATTACAAAATTGTTACAATGTCTATTAGAAAATAACAGAATTATTGCACATGTCTACTGTCTGTTTTTTTTTATTATTACATCAGTTTGTCATCAAAGTACTTTTTAATGCAGTATATATACTTTTTATTGCTCAAACATTTACAGAATTTAACACTATTCATGTGTAATCCAATCTCATTGGTGAAAAAATGTATTTTTTTGGAGTTACAGGTTTATTGTCAATTTTGTAAATCATCTACATTGTAAGCTGTTTCTAAACGTTGACAATAATGGGTGCCACGAGAACAATGTTTTTACTAGTTGAAACTTATATATTAATTACTATTTTCTCTGATACATTTTATTACATAAAACTTTGTTATGATTATAGCTTGTTATACTCAATGATTCTGAACATATAACCATGTCCAGTTGGCCTGGTTCTCTGTCTAAGTGTTGCGAACAGCGACAGCAATCGCTTCACTATAATAACGAGACTTACCAAATCTTATATACCTTTACATTACTATTATATTATTATGAACAAACTGGAAATGTAGTCTGTTGTTAAAGATATAAATTATGTAATGTTTGTGGGAATTACTTTTGTTTTTGCATGTCTGCGAGCAGGCTGAACACATGATACCTGAAAACTTGCAAACAACTGTATATAAACTGTCTTTCTTAAAACTTTATTTATTTATTTATAACACACACTAATTATTCAATTTTGTTATATCAATTATATTCATAGGTAAGTAACATACTTATTTAAGTCTTTTTTTAAAACGGAAGTCTTTAAACTTTTATAGTCCAAGCCTATCCCACGCTTTAAATAGATAACTTTAAATAGGGAAGCAACGTTGAATAATCCTGAAATTTTAACATAAAACCTCTTTTCACCGCTAACAAAAGCGTGATTTAATTCTATTGCTCATGAATATACATATTTCCGGTTAATTGAATAACATGTCTTCCTACGAAACGTGGAAGTTGGAAGCCGAAAAGGGTTTTTTGATTTCCAGATTTTGTGTTACAAGAGCCCATTTGCTGCGTGCGTCCACGCTTCATTAGGTATTCCATCAGCCAGCTGTGGCTCCATAGACAACGGCTAATTGAGGCCGAAACGTGGCCGCCAAGGAAACCTCATTATTCATGCTTATTCATGGCCTGGGGTGCTAAGAGGAATGTAATGAAAAAGACTGGGCCGCCACAACTGTGAGCATGCCAGTGGGACAGAAACTCAGGAAACATTTTTTTTATGATATAGGTGACAGACGAGCCGACGGATCAACCGATAGTAAGTGATTACCGCCGCCCATAGACACCTGCAACAGCAGTGGTAGTCACAGGTGCGCTGCTTAACTTTTAACCCCCCTTCCCCCAGATTGACATTAAGGCCTTTTTACCGACTTCAAAAAATGTTCGACTGTATATAATTATACGTATGTTCACCGATTACTTCCGTCAATTATGCCTAAAAATTGAGACACTAAAAAGCATGAAAAAAAATATTCTACGAAATTAATCCGCTTTCAAAAACCTACAAACTAAAAAGTATAAAATAATATTTTGAAGACTTCATACACTTCCTATAACATTCTGTAACAGTATTACTCTAGAAAAGGTGTTACTGACGTCGGCGCCTTATACTTCGTTCTACATTCAATTAATCAGCAGGGATTAGGCGCCTGACTTCAGTAACACCTTTTCTCAAGTAAATAACACACTTAAAAATTTCATCTCGTGTTCAGGTGGGACTCGAACCCACACCTACTACAATCCGGGTGAATGATCTACCAATTAGACCACTGAACGCGTTACTAGGTCGACGAAATTTGAATTGCCTAATTCGACATGAGCTGTCGATAGTCTCATCAATATTGTAGGTATATTTAAAATATCCAGTGGAAATATTATTACAATTATTTGTGTTATTTACTTAAGAATAAATTGCAAGAGATTGCTATAAAAAATAGTATCAACCTTTCTTAAGTGTATTGTTATAAAATTTTATGTGAAGTGCATACACTTAAAAATTTATTTTACACTTTTTAGTTCGTGTTTTTTGAAGGCGGTTTTTTTTTCTGGTCGCTGGGGAATGCCGCTGGCCTGGAGTGCAATAGGCTGATGTTGCCGCCTTTCGACAGTGTCTTACGCATACCCACTAGCTGGGGAGCTGGGGGGTTATATCGGGCTCTCGTTTGGCGGGGGCTTCTCCTAACATAAAGCCGGCGAGAGTCATACCGACAGAGAAACTTAAATATTCCTTTGGAAAATCTACTCTGTCACCCTTAAATAACACTCAAAACACCTATTGAAAGTATCTCAAAGTATCACCTAGTAACAAAATAGACGTTTCGTTCTTCAAAGTTTTATTGTTAAAATTTTATTAATTTAAATCTTTTTATATTAAAAATTTAAAGGAGTCCTATTTTAAATTTTGTTTTTTTTTTTATAATCTAGACTTTTGATTTCAGAAAACAGTTAAAAATCTGGACAAACTTTAAGGTGTTCGATTTTAATTTATATCTCTTTTAATTATTAATTTGTGGATTCAACAGTAAGGTAAAAAATCTGCTCATCTGCCCCCTATTCCATAAAAAATGTGATAAGGACACACTCATATTCAGGAAAAAAATATATACTAACAGCACTTTCTAGGAAGAAAGTCCTATAATACGTATTGAGGACCGATACCGCGAGGATCTGGTGAAGGTCGCGGGAATCCATTTGTGTAGAGATCATTGGGGGAGGCTTATGTCCAGCAGTGGACGTCTATTGGTTGAAATGATGATGATGATTGAACAAAGGCTACAAAATGTTTTGTACAATGACTCATTCTTGGTACAGTACATTATATTTCCTTATCTTTTTTATACTGTGGTAGAACATTCTAGGTTCCCTTGAGAGATGCTCTCACGAAACGTAAATCATTCGTAAGAGACGTAAAGGCTAACGATGGTTATTAACGGGCTAATATCATCACTATTTATCATACTTACATGAACCAGCATCGTTACAACGCTCATTACATGAAGATTTTGACTAAGCCAATTAACATTGGACCTAATATACTAAGTCCTTTATCATGATTTATTAAATGTAATATTTCGTCTTATTATAGCGAGTTCATTTAATGATTAAATGAATGAAATGAATCTAATCTAATAGGTTCGATTTCCAGGAAACATTTAATGGTACCACTAGTAATTGGTCAGTATCTGGGTAATATAACATCTATTATAGTAGCTATCCATAATGTATTGGTGTTAGCTTAGTTAAACCTGAACATTAATGCTTGCATTACTTTGGGGTCTGGTCGAAAAGTTTAATTTATTTAATTATATATAACTAATGCAAACAGTACACATATTTTTACCGACTTCAGAAAAGGAGAAGGTTCTTTGTTCGACTGTATGTTTTTTAATTATTATTATTTATGTATGTTCACCAATTTCTCCGCCAACTGTAGACCGATTTGCACAATTCTTTTACAAAAAATGAGACACTAAAAGCATGAAAAAAGTCTGAGTCTGATGAGTGTACTGTTATATAATGTTATTTGACTTCAAATATGTGAGGTGTTAAAAATATTATTTCACCCTTTTTAGTTCGTGGTTTATGAAGGCGTTTTTTTTTTGTTGAATTTTCTTCTTATTGTTCTGGAGAACATTGATTTAAAGTAAAATTACCAACAAAGCCAAAATTGGTACAATCACAAATATCCGTCAAAGCATTGACTTACGTAACTCCGTAGCATCCTCGTAGCCAATATACGTAGCACATCGGCGGAGTCGTAGCAACTCATAGCCCAACTCACTCGCTTATAAAGCCTTGAACGTCCCAACTAAATACACTCTGAGGCATATCTAACTACCCATAGCGTATTTTTTGTAAAAACGTGAAATGAAATGAAATATATTTATTTTCACACTTTTACGTGATAGATACATTGGTATTAAATGTTTTTAGTCTCACTGAAATATTGCTAAATTATGTACCAAGAGTGTGTGAGCTAAAGTGGAGATGGGCAGGACACCTGGCAAGGCGTAAAGGTGGACTATAAAGCTTACCGAATGGCAGCCAAGAGTGGAACGTCATCCTGTGGGTAGACCGCCTGCACGATGGTCTGACGATTTGTGACGGCAGTAGGGAAACAATGGATAAGGCTGGCAAGGGACCGAAGGGAATAGCGGGATAAAGAAGAGGCCTAAACTCAGCAGCGGGTGGATGTGGGCTGATATGATGATGATGATGATATACCATGCAAATCTTGATAGTTTTGATGAATCTCACAATATGAAGTTTAAAATAGTTATCTTAATTTTATTAATAATTTACAAAATCCAATTCGTGCTCACTTCACAGTATCATTGTATCGACATATATGTTTAATAACATGTATAATATACATAGCTATAATTTATATTTTTCATGTATGACGATTTGTAAGAGCTGTATATAAGCCTATGCAAATAAAGTACCTTTGAATTTTGAATTAATAGGTTGACTTTTTGTTGCTAAATTTACGTAAGTGCTTATAATGTTAATCAACCACGTTAACTTTCCAATTTGCCCAAAAAAATTTTTTCTATGGTATATACAGGTTGAAAAACGATTTAATCCCAACTAGTGAGTTGGAACTGGTTACATAATAAATATTAAAGCAGGTGATTCGACATCAAGGATAAATTTGTAGTGCGAGAATGTAACAAAAAATAACTATACGCGAAAAAATTAAATTCATTCACTCTGCAATGTCGCCCATTAGCATAAAAGGTTTTCGTTAAATTTTAAGCTCCAAAATATTGAACATCTGTTATCGACATTTCTGTTGCTTGCGTGTTCCAATATTTATCACGATTAAAATTTAATGTTCCGATAACCTGGATCCACCTTCAGTGGCATATTCACTTGTATCATAGGAATCAGAATCATAGGTATTTACCTATGAAATTGCCGTTTTGTATTTTTGCGATTTTCTAAGAAGTTTTATTTGCAAAGTAACTATTAATGTTACTACTCCATAATTAACTGTGTTTTGATAAACAACGTTTAGGAACGTGTGCAAAAGTTTAAAAATATATGATTATATTTTTTTATTTAAGGTTATTATTGATAAAAACGGTAATTTTTAAGATTCTTTTGCATCACATATACAATAATATATGCTCTTTACTTAATATAAACCTTAAAATATAGTCTTATATAAAAATAAAATTATATTATGGTGACTTAACGATAATTAAAGGAGTTATAAATCTGAATACGTCAAATTCCCAGGTAAAGACGTATTATTTGTTTAACTATATTAAAGCAAGCAGCTGCCCCGGCTTCGCAATATGATGCATGTTGTGACCGTTTTTAACCGACTTCAAAAAAAGTTTAGTACCTAAAAAGTTTGTTTGCCAATGACTTTGCCATTTATAAACCGATAAAGATGATTCTTTTTAAGTTTTAAAGTAGATAGTCCCGGATTAGTACCGTGATATGTATATCTGGATTTGATGATGGAATCCTGGAAAAATTGAGGGGAACCCTCAAATTTTAAAGGCACACGTGATGTGTTTGTATCTTTTTTAAAACTGCACCAGTATTTACACCTGATTGTAATAATTTTGTGGCTCTGCTGATGATGGAAGGTCAACTCTCTCAACGGTAAGGAGTTAAAGGAACACTAATTCAATACTGTACTCAAAATTAGTTTGTTAGTTATTTGGCGGGAGTGGAAGAGGGAAGGGAGGGGAAGGGCTGTCAAAAATTGAGACACTAAAAAGCTTGAAAATTTTTCTCCGAAAAAAAAAACTCCTTCACAAACCATGAACTAAAAAGTGTAAAATAGTATTTTTAACACTTTATACACTTCAAATAACATTTTATAACAGTACACTCGAGAAAAGGTTTTACCGAAGTCGGCGTCTAATCCCTGTTGAATAATTGAATGTTGTATTAAATTACAAGAAAGCATTGGGCGGTTTTTCTTCGCAGAAAATTTTCTAACCTGTAGTTCTCTTTTATGATTATAAGTACTTATAGCCGCATGCGACTTTGTCCGTGTGATTACTTTTGAAAAGTGTACAACTGAACTATTCCATTCTCTCTCCAATGCAACATATACAGATAAATAATCTTCTATATTAATAATTTCGTCAAGGGGTACGGTAGACTCGATCGAAACCTTATATGAATAAGAAAACATAAAAAAATATTGATTTTGAGTCGACAACATATATCCGCAAAATTCGAATTATAGAGAATTCCGTTAAATTCCGATGGCACTGAAAAACAAATGTCAAACACTGTCGCCATCTTAGATACGCCTCGCTAATCAACACATTGCGTGCGTCGCGCCAAAAAAGTATCCATCACAAAGAACTGTGACTCATGTGACTATGTAAAACGAAACGTCTTCCCGCCGCAAACATTTAGTGAATCATAAAAAAGTTAATACTCATCGTTTGATGACACTTTTTTATGATATACTCTTTTGCTATGTGTTTTTTCTTTAAACCTGAGATTGGCCGATTACGATAACAACCATATAAAAAAGAATACTAACCATAACCGTAAAAGTTGAAGTTTTAGTTCAAATGTCAATGACAGTGACATGCAATTTTTGTAATAGCAAAATATTTGTAAGAAACTGCAAGCAAATGCAAATGTGCAGTCGATGTTTGGAATGCGACAACATTATACTCGGTAAGTGGCTCAATATTTTTGTCTCTATAACCCGACAAATAATAATAAATGACCACATGCATAGCCTGTGTTGAGTTGTCATAAACACATACAGAAACAGACACGATTTTTGCACCGATTTTCTTGATAATGGAATGGACCCCTTCATGCGCAAGTTCAACTTGAACTTGGCTGGTTCTTATTATACAATTAGACATTATTAATTGCAGATAATTTCAATTATTGCGAGTGTTGTGGCCTAGAAACAATTAGGCAGTTAAGAATAACCAAGGCTCGGACACTTTCAAACCTTTTTCCCAAAAATCAAACTCCTCCTGCTCCATCTAAAAATTTATTTGATGACTTTCAGGTAAGTTAATGGTGTAGGTCACTGAGTAAAGTAAAATGAAAAATAATGCTTATTACCAGATAGAGGTGGGAGGATATACCTACACCTACATACATTCACAATACTTATTATTATTTGAATATTTGTCTAATATATTTTCTCTTTCAAGGTCGATAACGAAGAGTTGACGCTAATCGAAGATTCACTGATGACTGATGATGTTTCTTCGGACAACGAGAAAAAACGGCTGCTATCAGTCAGCAGTGATTTTATTTCTTTAGAAGAAGACGAGAAAGAAGACATATCAAATGGCGGGCCGACCCCCGAAGAAACGTAAATATTCAAGCAGGTTTAGTACAGAACAGCAGCCCCCCAGGACTAACTATGTATATTTAGCACTTTCAAATAACACCATTCAAGTATCAGTACATTCAGTTGGTTCTATGATTTATGAATGTGTTCAATGTCAAGCACTTCATTTTTTAGGTGAAAAAATTAAAAATCATTTTAAAAATTGTTGTCATAATGGGAAGGTATACATAGACTTAGACAGAGTATTAAAGCCAATTCCAGATATATTATTAGATTTATACAAAGGCAATACGTCTGATTCTAATCATTTTAAGGCTAATATACGACAGTATAATTCAGCATTTGCAATGGCATCCATAAATTCAAACTTGAACACACTCCCCCCAGGATTTTTCACTTATAGGGTACAAGGGCAAATTTATATAAAAACTGGATCTTTGGTTCCGTTGCAAGGTCATAAACCACAATACAACCAATTGTATATTATTGAAGATGAAGCAGCATTAAATGAACGATTATCTGATTCTAGAAATAACATATGTAGAAACAATATAATGAGGTCCTTACAAACAATGCTTAATGAATCCAATCCTTTTGTCAAAATATACAAAAACGTGGCTGCAATTTTAGCTGAAGAGGAATTAAAAGCAGCCTCAGAAAATCGACCCAAATATTCGGTATCAATGCAGTTTTATAAACATAAATCTCTTGATTTGCGTCGGTATAACACACCATCAAATAATGAGGTAGCGGCCATTTTTGTAGGAGAAAACGGCGAACCTCCATTAAATATAGACTTTTCTGTACAAGAATATTCTCAACATTTAACTACACTCAAATCAACCAGTCCCAATATTGACCCTTTAGCCTTTCCTCTACTTTTTCCTAATGGAGAACTCGGATGGCATGAAAATCTTCAACACAGAGAAGGGAGTCGAACTACTCGAAGCCGTCTTACAATGTTACAATTTTATCAGTATAGACTTGCTGTTCGTGAAAATTTTAGCCCATTATTTTATGCCGAAAAACTTTTTCATGAATATTGTGTCTTGGCCTATGTCAGGATTGAATCTCAAAGATTATTGTTTCTTCGAATGAATCAAAAACAGCTCAGAGCTGACAATTATAACAATTTAATGGATAGCCTGCACAATAATGATAGAGAAATGGGTCAAGGCATTGGTAAAATGATAATATTGCCATCAACTTATGTGGGAAGTCCTCGGCACATGATGCAAAATTATCAGGATTCCATGGCAATTGTATGCAAGTATGGTAAACCAGACTTATTTATAACATTTACGTGCAATCCGAATTGGCAGGAAATTTTAGATAATTTACAAGGCACTAAAAAAGAACATAGACCCGATTTAATTGCCAGAATTTTTAAACTTAAATTGGAGGAACTCTTAGATGATATTACAAGGAAACATATTTTTGGAATACCGAGTGCGTGGTTTTACACCATTGAATTTCAGAAACGTGGACTTCCACATGCGCATATGCTTATTATTCTAAGAAATGAAGATAAACCAAGGTCATCAGAAGATTATGATAAATTTGTGTGTGCAGAAATACCTGACAAAGATAAAGACCAGGAACTTTTTCAGACTGTGTCAAAAAACATGATCCATGGGCCATGTGGCCCTGGATATATGAATTCACCTTGCATGAAAAATGATGGAACTGCCTCTAAATGTTCTAAAAACTACCCAAAGACATTTTGCGAAGAAACTAGAGATGGTACCCAAAATGGTGGTTATGTTATAATAAGAAGAAGGGACGACGGAAGAACAATAAAAAAGAAGGATTTTGAGTGTGATAACAGATGGGTGGTGCCCTACAATCCCTATCTATGTAAAAAATTTAATGCTCACATAAATGTTGAAATTTGTTCAAGTGTCAAAAGTGTGAAATATATAAATAAATATATTTATAAAGGTCATGACCGAGCGAAGATACAAATCACAGTAGCGCCACAAGAGTCCAGTGATCAATCGACATTAAGCAATGAACACCAAGATGAAATTAAGGCTTATATTGATACCAGGTATGTCTCAGCCCCTGAAGCAGTGTGGCGAATATTTGAATTTTCAATGCACAAAATGAGTCACACAATTATACAGTTAGGTGTTCATTTGGAAAACCAACAAACTGTCGTATTTACGAATCAGAATGTTCATGAAGCAGCAGCTAGATCAGCTGAAAAATCAACATTATTAGCATTTTTTGAACTAAACAGAATAGAAGGAAGTGCTCGACAATATCTTTACACTGAAATTCCGACACATTTCAGATTTATCCATGGACAGTGGCGTCCACGAATATCTCAGTCAGCGGCTAATAAAGTAATTGCAAGAATGTATAATTATTCCTTTTCTGATCGGGAACGATATTATCTCCGGCTATTACTTCTTCACGTCAAAGGGCCGACTTGCTTCAGAGATGTTAGAACTTATGAAAATATTATTTACAAATCATTCCGAGAAGCTGCTCAAGCAAGGGGGCTCCTTTTTGACGATCAAGAATGGGAAAGATGTTTGGATGAAGCAATTGGTTTCAAACTTCCTCGGCAATTACGACAGCTGTTTGCGTTAATTTGCGTATTTTGTGAAGTAACTGATCCTAATGCTCTTTGGGAAAAGTTTGCATCACATTTTATCGAAGACTTTACAAGATCACGCCCTGAAGTATTATCCAAACAGTTGGCTTTACAAGCAATTGATGAAATATTAAAACTCCACGGAAAGAGATTAACAGATTTCGGACTTCCGGAGCCAGATATTGATGAAAATAATATTTTCTTATCTGATCCCGTTTATGACTGTGACCTTGAAAAAGCAAATGGCTATGAAAAATACCAAAAATTGAACACCGAACAAAAATATGTGGTCGATACAATATTAAACGCTGTAAATAATCCCACAGAGAAAAAGCTGTTTTACCTTGATGGCCCAGGAGGAACTGGTAAAACTTTTGTATTTACAACTATTTTACATATTTTAAGATCTGAAAACAAATTATGCCTACCCATAGCGTTTTCTGGAATTGCAGCGACACTGTTAGATGGTGGTAGAACAGCTCACTCGCGATTTAAAATTCCAATTAATTCAGATATAGATTCTACGTCTCATATGTCGTTAGGGTCACCAGCTGCTAGCTTATTGAAGGAAACTCATTTAATCATTTGGGATGAAGCACCCATGACTAAATGTCATGATATTGTTGTAGTTGATCGACTCTTTCAAGATATAATGAAAAATAAATTACCTTTTGGAGGCAAAACTTTGTTATTCGCAGGAGATTTTCGTCAGATTTTACCAGTTGTAGTTAATGGGTCACGAAATGATATTATAAAAGCTTCAATTAAGCACTTTTCAATGTGGCCAAACTTTACTCAACTCCAATTGGCTCATAATATGAGAGCTCACGATGATTTAGAGTTTGCTCGATGGGTATTAAAGGTAGGCGATGGATCAGCTAATGAAGATAATAATGACAACATTGAACTGCCTCAGCGATGCATTGTAGATAATTCAATTGTAGACCATATTTTTGGTGTTTCCCTTAACACAAATGATTATAAAAGTTATTCAATGAAATCTATCCTTACTCCCAAAAACGATGATTGTTTTCAATTGAACGACCAAGTTGTCGAAAAAATTCCCGGCCTGCTTAAAATTTATGAAAGTTCTGACGCTGTTGTTGAGAATGATCATAATGATGTTTTAAACTATCCTGTAGAATTTCTAAATTCTATAACGCCTGCAGGATTACCACCACACATTCTAAAATTAAAAGTTGGTTGTATAGTAATGCTTTTGAGAAATTTGAACCCGGCTGTTGGGTTATGCAACGGCACCCGTCTTATTGTTAGAGCGTTAGCTTCACGTGTCATTGATGCCGAAATTATTTGTGGTAGCCATGTGGGAATTATTATTATATTTGTTAGAAATGGGGTGAGCCCTGCGTCTCATAGCCACTGCGACCAGTAGATGATCTATTGTGGCAGCCCCGTAACCTATTACAGCACCTCATGTAGCTCCAGTTCCAGGATAAACCCGAGAATGGAGCTGATGGGGGAGCTTTTGATCTCGTCTGCTGAGATCATGTGTGCTCCCAGGTGCCGGCTTCTGCACCGGTGCAGCGCTATGCACTCGCCGAGGACGTGGATAATCGTTTCCTCGTCCTCGCGACAGAACCTGCAGATTTTGGTATCTGAAAGGCCCATGTTGTGCAGGTGCTTATTTAATTTGCAGTGCCCTGTGAGGGTCCGAGTGAGTGCCCTAACATGTCCTCTGCTCAGTTTTATTATTTCTACAGCTCGTCTCTGATCGAACGCCTGTATCAACGCCTTAGACTGTTCTAGTCGAGGTAGTCTTTTCCAATATTCAGTGCTTTGCTTATGCTCCCACTCTTTTAACTCGAGCCTGACCATGCAGGCTGGAACGCCACTTATTGGTTCCGGTCCGAGTAGTGGGCTCTCTGCCCCGGCCTTTGCTAGCACGTCAGCGACTTCGTTGCCTCTGATATTGCAGTGTCCCGGTACCCAAATCAGATTTACGATGTTGGCATTGCCAAGCTGGTTTAGGAGCAGGACACACTCGCTAGTGAGTTTGGAGTCAAGTTCACAGGATGTTAACGCCTTGAGGGCAGCTTGACTATCTGAGAAGATGAATATCTTCTTATTCTGGAGATTCATTTGCAGACTCTCTTGGACACAGCCAATTATTGCGAAAACTTCTGCTTGGTACACTGTGGTATAGCGACCCAGGTTGGCGAATTTGCGTATTCTGAAGCGATCATTACAAAATCCCGCCCCGGATACGCCTTGCCTCCTGGAACCATCCGTATACCAAACGATGTCATTCTGGTTAACATTTCCGGGAGTTCCAGCCTCCCAGTCTTGTCTACTAGGTAACAAGACTGTAAACCGCTTATCGAAGCGGTATTCACGGATCATGGAGTCAGAGGGCATATCCATGACCGGAATTTTCATTAGTTCATTGTAGAGGTTACCTATGACCCTAGATTGCCATCTCGTCCTTCCTCTGATTTTTGCTCTCGTAATGGCCATCCTCGCTTCCATCTGCACGTGAATGTGCAGAGGTGGAATGTTCAGGAGGGCATCCAGTGCTGCAGAGGGAGAGGACGAAAGAGCGCCAGTGGCTATAAGGCAGGCTGTTCTTTGAACTTTGCTGAGGTTCTCCACGCAGTTGAGTTGGTGCGTCTTCTTATACCACACACAGCAGCCATAAGTGACGATCGGTCTCACTATGGTTTTATAAATCCAGAGTGCGGCCTTGGGCCGTAGCCCCCATTTTAGCCCCACCAACCTACTGCTTGCCCCCATCGCTATTTTTGCCTTTCTAGTAATGTAGTCGAGATGCTTGTTCCATGTTAGTTTTTGGTCCAGAAAGACGCCGAGATATTTGACCTCGTTGGACAAGCATAGCTTCGTACCAAGAAGTGTTGGGGCGTGAAGCGCCTCTAGTTTCCTTCTTTTGGTAAACGGGATTAAGACCGTCTTCCGTGCGTTGACTGTTAGCACGTGTCTTGTGCACCAGTTTTCTACTATTCGTAGGGCCCTTTGCATAAGACTGGAAATGGTGCTAGGACATTTTCCTATGACCATTATTACTATGTCATCTGCGTAACCCTGAGTCAGGAATCTGGCTTCATTGAGCTCACAGATGAGACTGTCAACAACCAATGACCATTGAAGGGGTGATAGGACTCCGCCCTGTGGACACCCTCTGGTCACTCTATAATGAAGAGTTTTATTCATCAACGTTGTTGTTGCAGTTCGATTTTGTAGCATGGATCCCATCCATCTGGTGGTGGTATCGTCGATTCCACGATTCACCATGCAACGTGTTATAACATCGAAGTTGGTGTTGTCAAAAGCCCCTTCGATGTCGAGAAAGGCACAGAGTGCAATTTCTTTGTCTTCTATGGCTTTCTCAATTCTGTCCACCAGATCAATAAGTGCCGTTTCCGTGGACTTGCCTGTTTGGTAGGCATGTTGTCTTGCACTCAGGGGTTTTTCAACGAGGTATGTTGCCCTGATGTGACTGTTTAACACCTTTTCCATCGTTTTTAGTAGGAATGAGGTGAGACTTATCGGTCTGTAGGACTTGGGCTGTGATTTGTCTTTGTCCCCTCCCTTGGGGATGTAAGTGACCCTCGCCCGAGTCCACGCTGATGGCAGATAACTCCAAGCAAAGCTTGCACGGTAAAGTTTTATCAGCGTTGAGATGATGATATCTTCGCCCCGTTGCAATATAGCCGGGAAAATACCATCGACCCCACCAGATTTATAAGGCTTGAAGCTCCTAATGGCCCAACTTATCTGTTGGGGACGAAAAATAACGGAAGCTCTCCTCCAGTCTTCATTCCGCGGTCTCCTGTCCGGAGACTTACTGTCCTGGAGTTCTCTTTCGTTATTAATGTACACGGATTCCGGAAAGTGCGTTTGAGCAAGCAGTCTCAGTGTTTCCTCCGGGGATTCCGTGAAAGATCCGTCCGCTTTCCTTAGCAGGCCTAGATGGGATTCAGGTGTCTTGGCTAATATTTTGTGGATCCTGGCAGCTTGGGCAGTGTCTTTGATGGACCCGCAAAATTTTTGCCAGGATCTCCTTTTTGCTTTCCTGAGCTCCCTATTGAAGCGTGTTAGCGCCTTCCTGTAAGCATCCCAGTTCTTGTCTTTTTTTGCCTGATTAAATAAGGCACGGGCCTTTTGCCTCAGATGCTCCAGGTTTTTGTTCCACCAAGGCGCGTTCCTATTGCTCTTAGTGGTCTTAAGAGGACAATTTTCTAGATACGCTTTCATTAGGCTTCTGCCTAAGTCCTCTGCTGCGGCTTCCACTTGGTCCACAGTTTTAATGTATTTAAAATCTCCAAGGTATAACCTAAGGGAGTTCCTAAAGCCCTCCCAGTCTGTTCCCTTGGGGTCTCGGTACGTGTTCGGTTCCTTTGTTCCCGAGCATAGTATGTCGTACCTAATATGGGTGTGGTCGGACAAGGACGGCTCATCTGAGACGTGCCAATTGGTTACTCGGTGTGCGAGATTACCTGAACACCATGTTATATCTAGTACTTCCTGCCTAGAACGTGTGGTAAAGGTTGGTTTGCTACCCACGTTAAGAACAATTTGATTGTTGGTGAGCAAGTAGTCAAACAAGGACTCACCTCTTGCGTTCGTGTCGGAGCTGCCCCATGATGTGTGGTGGGAGTTGCAGTCGGTACCCACCAGCAGCTGGGTTTCTCTCTCCAGACAATATTCCACTACCGGTGTCACTTTGTTCACCGGATCCTGGTCCTCTCCGGGTAGGTACATGGAGCTGACTATGAGTGTCTCTGCACCTTTCCCCCCGGGGAGGTCTATATACGCTGCAACAGCATCGTCTGTACACAGCGAAGGGATCGGGAGGTAATTTATATCTCTCTTGAAGAGCATGCATGCTCTTGGCCTCACTCCGCAGGAGTTACTTAATATCTTACCTGCCGAGTTTAGCCCCATTACCGTGGTTTTGTTCACCCACGGTTCTTGGATCAAGGCGATGTCCAGGTCCTCAGAGAGGAATCTTTGGCAAAGGGCAGCTGTGGCTGCCTTTGAGTGCTGGAGGTTTACTTGTATCGCCTTAATCATTGTGTTGTTTTGGGGGACTGGGAGGGGAAGGGTTAGGGAATTTAGCTAAGACGGAGGGATGGGATAGGATTATATATAGGTGCCTAGGTTGTGTCTGTTTCTTTACGAAGGGGGGGGTTATGTGTTTTGTTAAGGATGCCACCCGAGCGCGGTTTGCATTTAATAAAGCTGGAGCCGTCACCATCGTCTGAGGTGCCAATACACTCCAAGATAGCACCTTGGAGCATTTCGACCCTCCCCTGGTCAATTTTACCCAGGGCGTCTATGATGCCGCACGTGACGGACCCAGTAACCTCCTTAAAGGTAGGCTTCGAGGTGGAAGGCTCGCCAAGTGTCGGTGCCTTGGTGGGATTACCTTGATTCGAGGTAGACGAGGTATTGAGAGGGCGCTTTGACGCCCGCTCCCTCGTTTCCCCCTCCTCTCGGATCCTCTGCTTGGCCTTTTCACTCATGCGCAGTTCTAGCGCCTGCTCGAAGGTCATACCCTTCGCTACAAGCCGATATATTAGTTTTCTATCAGCTCCAGAGAGCTTAACCCTGGGTTTACTCTCTGGCCTCTTGGTCGACGTGTCCCTTTGGTGCTTTGCGCCCAGAGGGGTCGACTCTGCATTGGAAGTACCTGGTCCCTCAGTCCCAGGTGCTCCGGCAGTGTTCGTATGCTCCTCAGTATCGCTGCCAAGGAGCATAGCCTCGGAGGTACCTAGTACCTCTTCGGTAGAATTTAAATGGTCGTCTATTATGTCTACAATATCCATATAGTTCCCACAAGAAGCTAGGGAAGTAAAGGTCCACCCCTGCAGAGCCCCGCTTGCAGGGGTAAGGCTAAATAGACCTCGATTTCGCCTGGTTTCGAGGCCCCTCCGTTCGCGACCGAGCATCCCCTCGGCCATGCATCCATCGGCACGGATCGGATGACACCTTGGATTGGGGTTTTTGGAGACGAGGTTTCCTCCTCCAGGAAAAGAGGGGAGGGATGCGGTGATTAGGGTGGGGATGATTGGGAGGGATGGGGAGGGGAGCATGGGATTGAGGTTAACAGGAATGCTCCTAGCCTGGGATTGGGTTTTGGAGCAGCCATCTATTGTCCGGGGTCAACGTGACACCCTCTCCCGTCCTCATGAAAAGAGGTGGGAGTGGGGGAGGGCGAGCTATCCGCAACCTGCTCACCCGCTCGGTCGCATCAGATGACAACTGCGCAGGTCGCATACACTATCAATGGTCACTGGTCCCATAAACAGTGCATGCACCAACCGAGAGCCATGTGGGAACCCGAGTTTTTATTCCTCGAATTCGGCTCCAGCCATCTAACAGTCAACTGCCTTTTAAATTTAGTCGGCTTCAGTTTCCCATTCGCATAGCATTCGCTATGACAATAAACAAAAGCCAAGGACAAACTTTCGACAAAATCGGTATATTTTTACCTAATCCTGTGTTCACCCATGGACAGCTCTATGTGGCCTTCTCTCGAGTACGAAGATTCGATGATTTAAAAATTCAAATTATCAAGACCACTGAACAAGGCTTGAAAGGTGATAAATATTTATCGAAAAATGTTATATATAAAGAAATTTTATGATAATCAATCTGTGATGTATAATAGAGAATATGTCTTTATAAGTACCTTTGCCAAATTCTCGGATAAGTACTCATTGTAAAATTACAATTTAAATACTTCCTAATATTATTATTAATTTAGCCGACTTGAATAAAGAAGCACAACTCAATTTTTTATTTTTAAAATTAGTAAGTACTTATCTACCTGTCAAAATAGAGAAAAAGACTGAGTGCTTAAAACAAAGAGGTTTATAGAGAGTAAACCTTAAAAATATGTTTTGTTAATTTGTCTTAGTTTATTTTGAATGTTCATTTGAAATTTGAAATAAAAATTATTTGTGTAAAAACTTTCGCAGTTTTTATTTACTATATTTATCAAACACAACGAACGAAGCTATACGAATCTATATTTAATATTCTTTGAGAACCGATGAATACAGAAATATTTACCGACATTTTGCACCAAGATGTGTATTATGAGTCAAATTTTACCCGAGCGAAGCCGGGGTTTCATCTAGTTTACGTATAAAATGGTTCAATTTAAATAAAAAAATACAAGATAATTTATTTCAGTTACTTAGGTATAAGTTATGAACTTTGAGATTGAGCAAATCTTCAAGAAAAGGGCGTTTCAAAAAGGCCTGCAGCGCATCTGTGACTCCTTTGACGTGACAGGAGCCCAATTCTCGTGCTCGTGCTATTTTGAAAACATGGCGGATATCACCTGAAAACCATACAAAAAAACTATGTTTTAGTGATAAAAGTCGTATGAAAATAAATATCACGAGCCTGAAAATTGGGCTCCAGGTGTTCATGGGCGGCGGTAATCGCTTACCTACCATCAGGCGATACGTCAGCTCGTCTGCCCCCTCTTTCATAAAAAATAATACTTGGAAATACCACTGTTCTATATCAGTACAGTTTATATATACGCGTTGTATATATGCGTTTGTTAGCTTATACAGGCGGTTAACAGCGGGATCTGCATGAATTACACATTCATTAGAATAAGGCATGTTTCTGCCGCTGGCTCTTGGTTCAGAAGCGTTGGGAAAGGCTCAATAAAATGTGACTAGTGAGTGTAAATGGTGATTTTACTGAACAAGATGGAGTCTGACTTGTGTGCCAAGTTTACAATTTAAAACCATGAAGACGATAGGTTTTTTTATACAAATATTATAGAGCCTTGGCCGGTAGTAATTAGTTTGTAATAGCTCATACACACACAGCTTGAAAATAGGTATCCCATAAAAAACAAAACTTGTCAAAAATCCAAGTCTCGCACTTAATTGTTCTACCAGGAAAAGTTGCGAGATCTATGTTACCAAGTCGGTTATACTTTGGCAATCGGTTATTGAATATTTTATTTCCGGTACCTTCACCTTCAGCTGCAAACGTATCTTTGTAAACATTTATACCTATATAATTATAGACTACAAAGTTATTTATGCAGTTGGTGTATTTAGAAAACTGGATCGAAATTACAAAAAAAAATGTTTTTTCCCATGATTAAGACACTAAATTCTATTTGTATTCTAAATTTGAAGCTTCTATGTCTGTTAGAAATGTCTTGAACTTATGATGATCGGTGAGTCTGTGAGTCAGTCAGTGAGTGAGTGAGTAACAAAATTCAGAAACATTAACAAGTTGTCATTCTTAAACTACTGACTATAATTGACTGAAATTTAAATATAGCGTGTTTATACAATGCCTGATTGCATTGACACTTTTGCCAAAGTATTTAGTTTTATAAACTTACCGTAAAAAAAAACAGAATAATTTAATTATGTTAAAGAATTGATATAATTTTTATAAGGGTCGAGCAAATATTTTTTTTACTTTTCTTTAAGAGGTAACGCTAATATCAAATTTTTCATGTAACTAAACATTCACTTATGAATTAAAAAACCGGCCAAGTGCGAGTCGGGCTCGCGCACAAAGGGTTCCGTAGCAGCAAATATACATTATAAAGATTTTATATCATCGCGGATTTTTAAAGGTGTACAATACTGTAGTATATTTTTTGATCTATCTTATAAGGTTCAGCCATCGTTTTCAGTGTAAGCACAATAACTTAACCAAAATTACAGTTAAATCAACCTATCTCAAAAACTATAAGAGATACTTTGATCAAACCAAAAATCGTTGAAAGAGTTAATTAGCATGCATCACCTCTATTTTTTTTAGAATTTTATACCCCGTAGTTATAAAAATAGAGGGGGGGGGACATACTTTTTACGACTTTGAGAGCTGATATCTCAAAAACCGTTCACTTTAAGAAAAATGTTTTTTAGAAAACTTTATATCATTTTAAAAGACCTTTCCATTGATACCCCACACGGGTATGTACATCGAAAAAAAAAATTTCATCCCTCAGTTACATGTATGGGGGGCCCCACCCCCAATTCTTTTTTTTACTATTTAGTGTCATATTTTTGTAGCGGTTCATACAACACATATTCCCATCAAATTTCATCACTGTAGTACTTATAGTTTCCGAGTAAATCGGCTGTGACAGACAGACAGACGGACAGACGGACAGACGGACATGACGAAACTATAAGGGTTCCGTTTTTGCCATTTTGGCTACGGAACCCTAAAAAGCGTAACGTAGGTATATGTACATATACGTACTGGCGGGAAGCGATGGTTGTAATTCAAAGCGTTCCGACGAGCAGAATATAAAGAAAGGAAGGGAACCTAACACTCTTGTGAGCCTAGAGCCCCTTTTGTCTAAGACGCTAAGTTCCTAGAGCCCTAGCCTTGCCTATCCGTTGGAATAAATACATAAAGTGAAAAGAGCCTCTCGCTTCCGTTTCCTTCCCGAGTCGCCCACGGTAGCAAGCGAGAAGAGTCAGGACGCTAAGTAGGAGGAGAACCGCTGCCAGTCGAGCAGGCTCACTCGACTGATCATAGTGACGGCTAAAGGTGTCTTAGCCGCAGCGGGAGAAATGAGATCCAACAAAAGACGGTTGAAATCCGTGTATTATTGGTAATTACATAGTTTATATAGAACATTTAATCTTATGAACAAATTAAAAGGTATTTGCTAGTGTGCCGTCGGTGTAGAGTGTCGACGGTACACGATGACGGACCATCGGTCAGGCGTGTAGGTCGTGGCTGAGTGGGTCTGTGTGATGTAGTTCGTACAGTATAATTTCATATTTTTATAAAATATACCCTTTCAATTTACCAAAAAGTTCTTCTAATTTGTCTTCAAAATCAAAAAATAAATCGGTTTATAAGCTCTAAAGTACTTTGTTTGGGACAAAAAGATTGGAGTGCAAAGCAGACAAGCAGATTTATAATATAATTATCTAAAAATATACAAACTTTTCAATATTTGCGTACGTCTAGACGCAGCTTACGAGGCGCAAGCTAAGTAGTAATGCTGATAAACTTGTATTGAGCATCGGCAGACAAAAGGGATTTCATGTAGCCCTAATACCAGTGCCACAAATATTATCATAAGAGTACAGTTCACATATGGTAATGTAACCCAGCCGCCAAGAAAGGTGCTTTGAAGTACATACAAAATATTTTTAACAAAATAGTGAAACAGGCGGCGTCTCAAAATTAATTATTTAGTATGGATCTTTTGTTGAAGCATTTGGTAATAAAGGTAAAATAAAAAGAGGGAAGTTAAAAAGTAGACAGCGCACTTGTGAATCTACTGGTGTTGCGTATGACCATGGGCGGTGGCAATTGCTTACCATCAGGTGATCCGATCCGATATCTATCACATAAAACACCAGGTGACAGAGAGCCCACATCAGATTAGATGGTCTCGGATTCAGTCCCCGGGTTAGGCCAAAAATTTGTACCTAAGTTTTCGGTAAAACATTCTTAGTGTCAGCACGGAGTCTGGAAATTGTCCGTCTCGTATCCCCGTGTCTTGAAAAGCACGTTAAGCCGTTGGTTCTGTGCGCGATCCCTCTCCGGTCGTATTGCACTAGTATCCCATCGGATTATGAGGGCAAGGGAAAAGAGAGTGTACTTGTGAGCGCATACACTTGAGCACTATAATATATCCTGCGTACGTGACCAATCGTTGAGATTGGCCGCCGTAACCAACCACTTTCGGTTGGAGGATATTATTGTTATTTGATATTTTTTTGGTCTGAAAGCCATGAATTATAAAAACCTACGTCTCGCGACTGGGAAAGACTCCCTGCGCCCTACATCATATTCATGATTAAACCAAATCTACTGATTTGACGTCTTGTGCCCTTACTGATAAATATAAATACATTTCCGTCCTTTACAAAAATGATAATAGACGTCTTTATTATAATCATAAAAGCAAAAACGGTTTTCCTTCCTTAACGTGACGTGAATCATGTCATGAAAGGGCAAAAGATCAACGTATTTTATGGGAGAATAGTTGGGTCGCCGAACAGTGACAGAAACTATTCGGAAAACACGTTTTATTCTAACAGGAAATTAGGAAAAATGTACCCTCGACGCGCGCATGAATAGACGGATGGAAAGTTATAAAAATATTAATAAGAGTAAAATAGCTAGCAATTAAGGTGACGTATCGGCGAAAGCACCGACAATATTAACATAGAAAAATTATATTATCAAATAGATTTTTTTTAAAAGTACATCTGTGAATCCTAAAAGAATTTAGGAAATTAAGATTTTTTAAGACAAAATGATGTCATAATTTCTTCCTACATGTAACCATAATTTTTGTTATAGCTAAAAGGGGTCACTTTAGGTAATAATAAGACTGTTTACTTGTTAACCCCCGACGCAAAAACGACGGGGTGTTATAAGTTTTACGTGTCTGTGTGTGTGTATCTTTGAAAGAAGAATAAGGGGGAGTGTTCTTAGCTATGTTAGATAAAAATCGATTCAAGATGGCCGCCGTCACAAAGATATGGATTGTATGTTTTAACACAACTCATACAATATGGGTATCATATTAATAATAATATCCCCCCAACCAATTACGGCTACGCCGGCCAATCTCAACGAACAGCAACGTACGCAGGATATATCATAGTGCTCAAGTGTGTGCGCAAACACAAGTGCACTTCTATTCCCGTGCCCTCATAAACTTTTGGGACACTAATGTGACACGACCGGAGAGGGATCGGGCGCAAAACCAACAGCTTAACGTGCTTTCCGAGGCACGGGGGTACAAGACCGCCAACTTCCAAACTCCGGGCTGCCACTAAGAATTTCTTATCTAAAACTTAGATACAAATTTTTGGCCCGACCCGTGGATCGAACGAAGAAGGGCTTGAGCAGCAGAATATATTTATTGTGACAAATTCCAAATCCAAGATGACCGCCGTTTGGGGTTTTTTTAATTTTCAATTTAATTTTTATAAGATTATTACACAATTAAAAAATTTCATCTCGTGTTCAGGCGGGACTCGAATCCACACCTTCCACACTCCGGGTGAATGTACTACCAATTGTCGAATCATGTCGTTTCAAGCACTTACAAATTTCGTCGACTTAGTAACGCGTTCAGTGGTATAATTGGTAGTACATTCACCCGGATTGTGGAAGGTGTGGGTTCGAGTCCCGCCTGAACACGAGATGAAATTTTTAAGTGTGTTATTTACTTAAGAATAAATCGCAAAAGATTGCTATAAAATATCAACTATTATTACACAATCTTGAAAAAAAATATATCTATTACCCTTTATTTATATCTACCATAAATAGGCAAAATTGTGTTTTTGTATGAGAGCTCCCTTGAACATGTTTTTTTTACATTATGGCAGACAAACGAGCAGACGGCTCACCTGATGGTAAGTGAATTACCGCCGCCCATGGATATCTGCGACACACGCGGCATCACAAATGCGTTGCCGGCTCTTGAGGGAGGAATAAGCTCTTTTCTTAAAGATCACCAGGTCGTATCTGTTCGGAAACACCATCGCACATTTTGTTTTATAGCGGCAATAGAAAAACATAATTTTGGAAAATATCCACTGTCTAGCTATCGCGGTTTTTGAAATACAGTCTGAAGACATACAACCGGGCACACAGACAAATAGACACATGTGCATCGAAGTCTCAGTAATAGGATCCCGTTTTAACCCTTTGGGTACGGAATCCTAAAATAACAACTTTAATCCTTTAAGGTGACAGGTAGCCCTAACCTAGCGACACCAATCAATTTAAATTGTTAGCTACTTAACCGGATCTATTTTAAACATTTATTTAATAATTGTGCACTGCGTTTTGATCTGTTTTTGCACTCGAAATTGGGATTTACGCCATAAGTGGCTGTTTTTGGCGGTAATTAAAATTTCGAGTACAAAATCAGACCCAAATACCTACCTATATTAAATAAATAATATAAATGTTTCGCGAGAGGCTACAGATTCGAAATTGTTAAAAAGATTTAGTTAGGTTAGGTTTAGTTGCTAACAATTAAAATCAATTGGCGTCGCTAGTGTGCCCTACCCGTCACCTTAAGTAAACCTAAGTAATCTTTCACATCGTTTTTTTTGGCTGACTTTACGAGGTCCCCATCTACAGGTTTTCTATTGGGCAGATTAAATTAGAATACATTATTTAATCCTTTTGACTGTGATCTTGAGTTTCTTTACAACTTTCTTAGTAGATTTTCTTATATCAGTATTTGAACTTAATCCTATTGTATACCCATATAAATTTGCACTGAATGAATTTCGTACAAAATACCTGTTTTCGTAAAAGGATTTTATTATAAAAATCTTAAAGACTACTGGAATACATGTTTGAAAAATCATAAAATGATCACAAACATTTTTTAATGTGTGTGTGTGTGATAGTTCGGCCAATTTGTGTCAGAATTCTTCTTTTAATACAATCTCAGTGTCAAACCCGAGTCTGGAAGAAAGCGATATTGTACCTATGTTCTGTTATTCCTTCGCCTAATCTCACTTCGGTAGGGTTACACTGGTGTCCCATCGATTAATTCTCCCTGACAGCCTAAAAACAAAACTTGTTCTTGACTGATTCTTAGTAAAATGCGTACGGTCTTAAGTGTAAATACATTTCATTATGGAAACAAAGATTCCAAGACACGAGCTTTTGCAAATCAAAGTCTCCGAAAGCTTAATAATGTTTTAAATGTTTTACGTTAATTTCATGGAAAGATTTAGGGTCTTAAAGACGCAATACAAAGTGATGCGATGAAATAAATTTGTCCGTGGCTTCGCTCGTGTTAGTAACGCAAGGTAGAGTTTTTCATCATTCTAAAAATGAAACCGGTTGTCACGAGTATTTGGCTCGAGTATATTAGTTACTTCCTTTTAAACCTACTGACCATTTTAAACAACTTAACTGTCATTACGTATAATAATGCTCCAACCGTTTACGGTTACGGCGGCTAACCTCAATGATCAGCCACGGACGCAGGATATATTATAGTACTCAAGTGTGTGCGCAAACTCAAGTGCACTTTCTATTCCCTTACCCTCACATTCCGATGGAAAACTAGTGCTACACGACCGGAGAGGGATTGGGCGCAGGACTAACGGCTTAACGCGCTTTCTGACTATATTGCTTTTTTTAAAAACCAGAAAAATAAATGCGGGTAGGTTTGCTTCACAATGTTCGATCTGACGCGTCGATGCATTCAGCCCATAAATCATAAAGAGCACGATCAAGCATAACAGTGCAATTTATCTGAAACTTTTCGCTGTCTCGGTTCACCAGTTATGATTTACGTTTTCATTCTAACTTTCTATTGTGGTAAATATGTTTGATAGTTTTCAATTGGGTGTTTATTTTGAAAAATATTTGTTTCTCGCAAATATTGTCTGATTCACTTACATACAAAAAAATAAAGAAAGTTAGTAGCCAGACTATTATTATCTTACTCAATGGTTAGTAGTAAAAAAATTAAAATTTAAAAACCCCTGACAAAAGTTAAAAACGAACGAACGAACGATCTACGAACGAACTAAAAAGTGTAAAATAATATTTTTATACTTAATACACTTCAAATAACATTTTATAACAGCACACTCGAGAAAAGGTGTTGCCAAAGTCGGCGCCCAATACTATCTTGTAATTTAATACAACATTAAATAATTCTTTTTTTTAGCTTTTTAGTGTCTCATTTTTTGGCAGTACAATATTCTACTACTCAAGCCTCTACTATATCGAGGTTGTCATATAATATATTAATCCAACATTTTATGGCGGCGGCCAACTTAGATCTATTTATATTTAACATAACTAAGAACACTTCTGATCAATTCACCTTTCAAAAAAAAACAAATCCATATCGGTTCCTCCGTTTGGGAGCTACGACGCCACGGACACACACACACATAATGTTATTATATTATTACCTACAGCATTTACCCAAAACATAGCAATCACATATTTTTTGTATTTTCTAAAATTGATCATCTTTTTAGCGGTAGAATAATTATTTAGCTTGAGTAAAAAGCTGTAAAACCTGCTGTAAGCTGTAATAGTTCTCGTGACAAAACAATATAATGCAACTTTATCTAATTAAGTTACTTATTCTGTGTGTATAGTAAAACGTGTTTTGCCTTAAACTAAGAGTTAACCTAATTTTTTTTGTCGAATCAAGCCTTCGAAAAGGTAATAAAAAGCATGTAATGTATAAGAAACTCGGGTCTGTAATAAGCAATGTACAACTGTGGCCTAAATCAAAGAGTCCAATCGGTAATTTACATTTGAAATTATTCGATTTTTGCTAGACGAAATTAACACTTGAGTATGCTTTAAATTTAGACATGATCGAAATGACTATCTACTTCACTGCATAATATAAAACAAAACCACTTTCATGTATATCTGTTCCTTTGTATGCTTAGATATTTAAAACTATGAAACGGATTATGATTAAACTAACAGTCAGAAACTAAATTATAAGGGTCAAATCACTTCTTAGTGCTTTGTAAATAGGACCTTTGTAAATTCACCCCCTAAGGAGGTAAAACGAGCGTTCAAAGTTATTATGATACAAGACTAAGTTCGGGCCTCGACGCCAAATCCCAAAAAGAAGAAAAACTTGGACACTTCACGACCTTCTTCTCAAGGTGAACTATGACTGTGCCATCACAGACTAATCAGTGACCAAGTTTGTGCCACAAACTAAGAAGAAGATCTCACACATGGACTGTCAAAATGAAGTCCCGAAACGAAGTGAGAGCGGGCTACTAGTAGATAAATATTTCTTATGTCTTAAGTGACGATACAGCCGTATGCCTCCAGCGAGCTCTTGACCACGGCCGCTGGCCTTGGTCTGGCCTGGTCAAACAACAAGCAGTAAAAACCAAAGTGGCATCGTCCAAAGATTTAAAATCTTTGGTAGCGTCGCGTTTAGTTCCGATTTTTTATGTAACTATTTTATGTGATAGGTTGCAGTCGAGTAAGCGGATGGTAAACGATTGCCGCCGCCCGTGGACACCCGGACACCAGCGATGCCAACCTTCAAACCCCCCTTTTTCCTCGGGTCGGGCATCCGGTACCCTCACTCACTCAGCGAAACACAGCACAGTGCTGCTTCACGCCGGTTTTCAGTTATATCAATTATTTGTAGACATCATGCACCTTATTACAAATCGCAATCTAAAGTTATTACCGTACTAAAGGCTCATGTCATCCCGTTCCAGCACGCAATATTAAAAGAGGCTGGCACGAACTTTGTTCCGGCACTATCTTTAGTTTCCGATTTGTAATAAGAGAGCATTTGGCGGGAAGCCAAATCTTCGGACTAAACTAGAAATATTTAATTAAATTGTATTATTTCACGGCGGGCCGATACAAGAATAAATTAAAATTGATTCTTAAATATAATAATAAATATTTTCTGAAATCTATAGTAATCAATGTTTTCTTTCTTTCTAATTTATTAAAATATAAAAAAAAAACTACTATAAAATGGTATTTAAAGTGTATGAAGTGTTAAAAGTGTTATTTTACACATTTTAGATCGTGATCGTGGGTTTGAAGGCGGTTTTTTTTTCGTAGAATATTTTTTCATGCTTTTTAGTGTTTTATTTTTCGGTAGCCAATATATTAGTATTGTGCAAATCGGTCAAAAATTGGCGGACAAATCAGTGAACATACATAAAAATAATAAAAAAAACAAACATACAGTCGAACATAGAACCTCCTCCATTTTGAAGTTGGTAAAAATAGATCACTATTTAATTTACCAAATACGCCATCGGGCAGTTAAAAGCGAGTTATTCTTACAACCTATAAGCTTATTTTAATTTGGGTTTCATTATCGAACCCCATATGTGTGGCTTTTTCTGAGTAGTATCGTCTTTATTTATTTATTAAAGCTCGATTCGACCAGTGCGATGTAATTGACACTTAGCGCTATCTATTGGTACAAAGTGGAACTAATGTCCTGAAACGACGTGAGGGCGTGCCACTAGTTTATCGTATATTTTTCCTTAATCACCTCGTTATTCACTTAGAAGTTCTTTTGATATTACAACTTTGACACAAACAACTTCGTACCACACGTGCTCTTAGAAAACTTCATCAATATTATTTTAACGAGAAAATTGTACTTCAAAGTTTAATTCAATTTGTTCGAAACAATTTGTTTACGCTTGAGGTACATTATTAATAAGAGCAGTTTACTTGAATACCTTATTACAGAGATGTTGATAAAAACTTTTTTACAAAAAAATAACCGCCGAAAAAACTGACTAACTTTTTAAGGTTATTTTTAGCTTTTCAGTTATCTAGAGACGGTTACATTTTTTGTAAAAAAGATTTTTATTAAATGTAAACATTTTTTGATCCGTAACATGGATACGATCGGTTTTCAGTAATTTGATTTTAGGATAGTAATCATTCATTGATCAACATTTTTTTATTTCTAAGAAAAAAAAATATGTTTTTTTAAAGCGTTTCATTTCTACTTTAAAAGGTAAATATTTGCTCTCAATTTTTCAAATGTAATCAATATCTCATGTTACACAGACAGGCCAGTCGTGTATCTAGACATAGGTCATGGCTAGTAGAACCAGCCATAATTCGTTCACCTTTACGATGGCGTAAATATTTATCACCGCTCGAATATAAAATAACGAAGCTGACTCGTCGACAAAAGCAACCTTAACTATAACTATAACATACAGTTAACTATATCGGTGACCTCAATACACCACGACATAATTTGGCTGGATGTTACTATAGTAGCTATCGTATAACACTAAGGGCTGAGTTCTCCAACTTTCAAAGCAACGATAATCATGCTATAACCAATGCACCAATAGCAAGCGCTTAAAGTGAGATTATCGTTGTTTTAAAGTTGGTAAACTCGGCCCTAAGTTAGTGATTCAGGATGTTGTAATGGACGATACAAAAAATCATTTTCCGAAATGACAAAATAGTATTTCAATTCAGATTCATAGAAATTTAAGCAATTAATTTCAGAATTTTCAAACATATTTATGTAGAAAAAAAATCAAATGTAAAAAACCATCCTGTGGCGTCATCACTCGGCATGACAAATTAATAACGCTTTTGCTCACGTTTATTAAGAAAAAGGTAATCCAAATAACCAAACGTCAAACGTATTTTACATAGCACCGATATCACAATACGTTGAGCATCAGGCTACGTCACTTCCGGCATATATAATTAATATTTAAAAAATAATAATTAAAACACACCATTTTTAACACCCGACGCAAAATAAGTGTGTTATAAGTTTGACGTGTCTGTGTGTGTGCGTGTGTGTCTGTTTTAACACAACTCCCACAATATGGGTATCATATAAAAGGACTTGAGTAGTAGAATATATTTATTGTGACAAATTTAAAATCAAAGATGGCCGCCGTCGGGGGTTTTTAAAATTTTATACGAAAAGTATATGCTTTTCGTAAAAAATGGTATTTTTTTTGTTGTATTGTCCATTGTTGAACCCGAGCATACACCTCTAAATGTTTCAAATCTGTGTGCGCATATCTCACGATTAGCTCGACGGTGAGCGCAAATATAGCATCGTGAGAAAACTTGCACGTTTCGAATAGTAACTGAAACGTGAAACTATGTTTATAACAGGTGGTCTTACAAAACGAAACTAATGCGGTTTTTTTCATTTATTTATTTATTGTTGTGCAAAACAGGTTATAGCAATAGGAATAACATGCTATATACTTATGACTTAGGAGCTAGATAAACCCTTACATATGTGCACACTTTGCAAAAATCTTTTTAGCAGAAAATATTTTACAGTGAATATAATAATAAGTTGAAAAAATATAATAAAAATAATTTACAAGTAGAAAATACATATAAAAATAGAGGTTAATGTGAGTGAGACATAGTGACACTTGTGATAATAGATGTATAGTGTCACTTTAAATCATCTCAGGCTGTTTCTAACTTCTATCTTGAATCGAGATTGAGAGAAGCTAAAAATATCTATGCCGTCAGCACAACCACTGACAAGCTGATTATACTGACGGCACATACGTGATACGGGGTTGTAATACGATATGTTATTCATATAAACCTTAAGAGAAAATAACTCAGCTTTTGTAGTGCAATAATAAGTGTTTTATGTTCATCTGTTTCCACGTAACTTCTTAACTACTTATCAGAATTCGACAAATGACATATCATTATAAGCGTCTTGATCGTCCACTGGTTATAGGCTATATGAAGTTTCACAAAATCTAATGTGGCGCCCTCTAGCGGACAAAACATACAGAGTAAAAAAATAAAGTTATGATAAATATGCCGTGTTTGGTATCATTTGAAAGCGCTTGACTTGTACATTTTGAATATATATATATTACTAGCACTTGGACACCAAAATAGTACAAATAAAATAAAAGTAAAAAAACTAAAACCCAACTACGACAAAAAACGTCGCTGAAAAAGTATAAAACAAGCCTTCGTTGTCAATTTATGCAATATTCACTATGTAGAGATAACATTTCATGTTTGGAAAGGCGTAGTCACACGTTAAATATACTACCCTTTGACAACGTGTGACTGCGGATTTCCAAACATGAAATTTTATCTCTACATAGTGAATATTGCATAAATTGACAAGAAGAGTCATTATTAGTGACTAGGTTTTCGAAATTACTCTCTGGAAAGTTTTCTGTACCATTTCAATTATATAGCTTAGCTAGAAGATAGTTTTTTCTCATAACACACAAATATGTGTGAATAGGTGCCACCGTTGGGGACTGGACTGCTCGGTTTACCTCATAATAGCTATTTTAAATTTTTCTTCATTTTCTGTTGAGTTACAATAAACTGTATGACTTAGTATTAGAATGATACAACATTGTATGTAAGTTTGGCATTTACAAGAGTAACTGGCGAGTTTCTTGCCGGATCTTCTCGACCAGAAACAATTTTCGAGCCGGTGGTGGTAGAATCGCATTATGTTTTTTCTTTAAATATATTTTATGTATTTACATATAAGTAACATGTAAATAATACATAAATCTTTATAAATAGTTTTAAATTACTTAAATGTATGACGATATGTAAGTGCTATGTACAAGCCTATGGGTACAGTGCATTTTAGAAAAAAATGTCCTGCGTGAACAATGCTGCGGGCGAAGTCTAGTACAATGTTATGTAAAACATGATCCCCTTTGAGGTTCTATTCGCAGAGCGACCCGTGCATACTGCATATTGATGTGTCGGCAATAGTGTTGGTACGATAGCGATAGTTGACTTACAAACTCTGACTTCCTTTTTCGAATATATTTATATATGTAGGTATGTGTATAATGTAGTTGTTAAGTAGTGTGTAGTTATTTTATATTAATGTTTTTTTTTTCCTTACTAGTAACTACAAATTTTCCTTTCGCCGCACCACTGCACTTTCTGCATGAACCAAAGGTTGACTGGTAGAGAATGCTTCTTGGCATTAAGTTCACCTCATTGTAACAAAATTTGTGCAGTAAAAGTTTAAATAAATAAATAAAACACTAACTTCGAAACACTTAATTCCACATCAGGTACTAAGGAGAGTCTCGGAACAAAATTCGCGCCGGCGCCTTCTAACATTATGTGTTGAAACGGGATGACATGATTAAGTACGGTAATAACTTTAAAAGTAAGGTGGTAAGGGCTTTATTCATAAACCTTTAACAAAACTTTGCTGGCTAAAACGGTGTTCCAAAAAAAAACATAGAAATTTTCGAAGATAATGAAAACTAAAATAAAACCAACAGCGGAATTACAAAATCTCGTTTATTGATGGCACCTACCGCAGCATTAAGGGTTACTCTGCACGGTTAAACCATTTTAACTTGTTGTCTCTACGGCAAAGGAACGAGCAGCTTTCCATGATGTTCCTTTATAAATTGTTGAATCATGAAGTGGACGATCCATCTCTCTTATCACGAAAAATAAGTATGGTAGTTCCTCACCCATGAATTGTTTGCTCAAAACTTTTAATACTGTATTCCAAAATAGCGATATTGATATTTATAGTGAAAACATTACCATTATTTTAAGAAATGTATCTTAGAATATTTAAAAAAATCTGTAGAATAAGTCGTATTAGTTTTTAATTTTCTTTTTTTTTAATTCTTTTTTAATATAGCAATGTTGTGCTCACCTTTAATTTAAGTACAGTGGCGGACAGGTCAAGCTATACAAAACTGTCAAATTTCCTCAATCGATTTCGAACTCAATGTGTAACAATATACGGTTTATTATCGAATGAAGAAATTTGACAGTTTTGTATAGCTTGATGTGTCCGCCACTGTACATATAAGAAACAGTTTTAGTATATGAAAGTTATTTTAATATATATTGCCTGTATGTATTTAAGTTGTTAATCCTTATCTAATAAATAATACTTTTCTTTCGTATATACATACTTAAAATACATATAAAACACCCAGACCAATACAAACAGACATGTTCATGCACCAAAACTGCTTTATAACACCGCTTCTAGTTAACAAAAGCTTTAGAAATATTTATGAATAACACCCACAATTACTAACTTTCGATTCTAATATCGGATATATAGAAAATATCTACATTTTGCTCTCAAATCAGATTATCTGTAACCTATTATATATAAAAAAAAATATCAATGGTATTGAAAATTCAAATTAAGTAATACTTTTATAGATGCTAACGATTGTATAATTACTATGATATTTGATAGTTACAGTCATATATCGACAGTTTAAATAGTTTTGGTTTAGAGGGTAACGAGATAAGTTCGACATGATCGACTAGAAATCAAACGAAACATGGTTCTAAAAGACAGACACAAATACGACTATTCGACAGACCATAAGTTATTTTTGTACTGTTCTATCGAAACTATATATTGCTTATATTATCAATCACCAAGAAACGATCGTTTCAATTTCAACATCATTAGTATGACTAATTTTCGATGGCACGATACTAACAGACTATCGCTGTCGTAACAGCCCTAGCCGCCTGTGTTTAACTGCTGGCTTCGTGGCTGTGATCGTGGCTAGCGGTCGCATTAACGCGTGCAGTAGGTAGCTAGTGTGTATAACTTGCCCGTATAACTTAATTGCCTTTAATGATAAACCTAAAATTATATTATCCACTCAGCGAATTGTTACTATAATCGAGCCAATCTAAAAAGCCACATTTGACTTTTCCTAATTTTAGCTTCATAGAGAGGTGACATACTAAAAATTTCGATTAAAGTGAATAATCGATATGTACTTAGTAACACACGTGAATCGAATACTATAGTAATGGAAAAGAAGTTATTAGTACTTTTATTTGCAGAAATGTGAATCAAAATTATTGAAAAGAAAAAGGAAAGTAGATACCGATCCTAGATATTGATCCGCGGCCAGGTTATTTCTTTTTCTTCGAAATCAAAGTGCTTATATTGTATGCCATACATTTTTTTCTTGTAACAAACTTATTAATATATTTATATTTATGGATGAATATTCCTACACGATTAACATTGTATTCGTTCGATTATTTGGGATACATCACTAGAGCTTAAAATTAAAATGGGTTGACACATACAACATTGTACCAATGTTCAATTCTCTAGTATTTTTAATGAGTTTATTAATAGTTTAACAGAGAAAGTAAAGCGTCAAATGATATTTATTGTTTTTATTGAAATAAATAAATGCAAACATAATTTTAAAAAGTTAAGAAACTGTGCTTTCTTAACATAAAAAGATTGATAAATTCCATGATCGTTGTTATAAGGTTACGTTGTCGTATTTTGGCCCAACTATATGTTTATCCTATTGAGCTGTAGTTATTTTTGTAATAAAGCGTCAAGTGTCCGTTTAATGTTATCATAGAATACCGAAATCATAGAATACATCATTCCGGTACCAATAAAATGACCTGATCTTGATCCGATTTATGACACAACCACCAGAAAAAGATAAAAAAATGATCAAAAAAAAAATCTAACTCCGAGATACCTCAAGGACTTGTGTTACGGATATCAGAATCAAAAGTGGGATTACTAATATTTACATATAATACAATTATTTTGTAAATACATATATTAAACAAACAACATTTACATTAAAGTACAGTAGTCCCGCATACTTATAATACAAAGAAAACACCAATACAAACAGACATGTTGATGCACGCACATGTTTGTACCGTGCGGGGATCAAACCCCGCAACCCTTCCACCAGAGGCAGCGTTCACTATCACTATTCCAAACGGATCGTGAATAGTAAATACCGAAACAGTGAACATAGAAAAAACGTATACAATATAGGCATTTACACTGCACTGTACAGTCGCCCGCATTGAACTGTACAAGAAAACCTTCTCCTAACGCCTGAGGCGGAACAGTAAAGTTCATAAACTGGGCCACCAACTACCTCGAAACTGTTTCAAAGTCAGTGTGATTTTTTTTATGTTCAGGCCTCGTCAGCATATTCCAAAAAAATATATATTTTGAAACTTTATGTCACAGTGCAAAACGAAGCGAGGGTAGGCCACTATTAATAAATTAATAATACATAATATTTAGATAATTATACTATTTATAAGACTGCAGTTATGCTAATATGATCATACTCTTTCTGCAGCGGCAACGCTTATAGGTTACCTGAAAACACGAAACGCTTGCGCAATGTATTCAACACCTAGCGCCATCTAGTTGGCGCCAGTCTAATGCCTCGTAACGAAGTAAGTTCAGGGTCACTAGTTAAGATATAAATTGGCATAAGTTCTATAACTATATTTTGTACAAAGAATACAATTTAGTTCTTATTTAATGATAAAGGATTTGTTAAATTATATAAAATCCGTAAGCTGTAGGTCGTATAAATGAATGTAATTTTAATATTGTACAAGAGCTGTGGATTTTAAATAAATGACAAAATAAATAAAATAAAATAAATTTCTATCAGAGCACTTTATAAAGTGGGTCATGGCCTTTCGTTACAAACTAATTTATAGATCGCTATGTACAGTCAGCATCAAAACGATGTTAGCGTTGAAAACTACCAAAAAAAACTGAGCATTTGTCGAAAAGACAACTTTATCTCAGAAGACACCAAGGTGCATTTTTATTTGTGGTTCGAGAACAAATGAAAGTTTACCTCAAAGTGATTTTGTCAAGTGCTATATTTTATGTAAGTTTTAATAAAATAATTTAATTGAGACCACATCACTTAAATTTGTCCTAGTTTAAACCCAAAGATAATGTTCATGCTGACTGTACTACCGCAAAAACGTGTTGTTTTTCATCAATTTTCCCCAAACATTAAATCAGTTTAGCAATTTCATGAGCTCGATAAAAGACGATAAAATTATGATTTTCCAAATCCAATTTTGTCTAAGTGGATCCAACAATATTAAATGTACAGACAAATTAAAGTGGACTCGCTTTTGAGCCGCCCAGAGGACCCATAATGAAACGGAATTGAAAGAAAATTTGTGAATGCGTTATCCCTGTCCTTTTTTACACGTGCTGTGCGTCCTTTTTGTTTGGATGCGACAGGTATATTCTTATTCGTTATCGGTTTCATTGTAGGCCCCCATCAAGCGTGGAGCGTTGCCCGGACAACACGACAACGTTTCAAAGGATACACAGTACACAGCTTATATATTATATAAACTAAAACGATCAAAAATATCTTTATTGTTTACTAACGGTAGTTGATACAATGTTATGGGCCTCTTCTATTAAGTTTGGCAAACCTGCATTAGAAGAGACCCCCCTCTTTATTATACATTAATAAATCTGGAGTTAGTGTTCTTTATCACGGTTCTTATTGTGAATTGAGAATTATTGTTAATTATTTATGATATTTTTCTTATAGAATTTGATAAATTAAATGTTATAAAATTATTGTGATTATGTATAATATGCAATTATACACAAAACAAAAACATTATTATCAAAGTACTAGTTCTAGAGTTAGGATCAAATAAAAACCGATAGCAGAATACACATTTATTCAACTAAACACAAACATATTTTAAGTAGGCTCTCAACTGTTTTATAATTATTTAAACTTTAACTTACCAACCACATATGCACAATAAATAATCAAAGCAATGTATGCACTTTGCGGTAGTTAGGAAATTGGACACTAATATCACGCAACAATCAAAGCACAAGCTGAATAGAAAAGTATAGGAATTATATTTACAAACGTAGGTAGTTATTACGAAAACCGAAAATCAAGCAAGTGACTAATGATACGGGGATTAATGAAACACCGCTGCATCGTGAGGAAACCTGCACGTCTTATATGTTGTTGCATGAAAGATAGTGAGCGTATCTGAATAAATCTAAAAATATAACATTTGTAGGGTAGGATTAAAGAAATCTGTTTTGTTTATTAACCGACTTCAAAAACTAATTCTGCTAAAAAAATGAGAACCCTCAAATTTTAAAAAGGTCTTTTTAGTGTCTCATTTTTTGGCAAAAAAAAATGTTGAAATCTCTGCTGAATAATTGATTGCTGTATTCAATTACAAGATAGTATTGGGCGCCGACTTCGGTAAAACCTTTTCTTGAGTGTACTGTTATAAAATGTTATTTGAAGTGTATAAAGTGATAAAAATATTATTTCACACTTTTTAGTTCGTGGTATTTGAAGGCGGTTTTTTTTTTTCGCAGAAAATTTTATTTGAGATAATGATTCTGAACGTAAAACCGTGATCCAGTTTGTCTGGTTCTCATGTCTAAAGATTGCGAATATCAGACGGCAGTCCCTTTATTGTAATTACCAGACTTCTCGAATCCTGGATCATGGTCCAAGCGTACCCTGGGCTCCGAAACGACAGCTTTGGACCCAACTGGGAATTATACGCTAAGACGAGGAAAAGGATACGGGTAAAGTGTTTATTGGTGACTTTACGACATACAGTATCTAATCACAAAAAATATACCAAGTCTCGATGAATCTGCTTGTTTCTCTACAACTTGTAAAAAATGAGAATTAATATTTAAAGATGTGAACATATACCGTGTAAAGACTTCACTGCCCAAACATGAGCATCATTTGAGCCAAAAAAAGAAATCAGATGTTCGATAAGACCGCATTGTACATTGTATCTCTGTATACCTAGCTTTTAAGTTTTGTATGTTGTCCAATAAAGAGTACCTATCTATCTATCTATCTACTAAATATAATATCCGCGCGTCAATAATGTATAATACTTTTTTGCTCAGATGATGCTCATATTTTGGCAGTAAAGTCTTTACACGGTATATGTTCGCACCCTTAAGTATTATTCCTAATTTTTTTTCACGTATAAAAATAATAATTATATTGTATGTGCTTTGCTTCGCACCCAGATTATACAGAGACTTTAAGTCGCTTCGTGTCACTATTTATCGCGCGTTGTCACCCAGCTTGGACACGTAAACTTTTCTTATGCAGCTGAAAGTGATTCACAGCAGAGAAAATAATCCGCCCGACCTCGCTGCACAATACAAAACTTTCTTTACAACAACTCAACTACAGTGATTTCTCAAACAAACTGTTCTTTGTTCACTCTTAAGATTGCTGAGCAATTTGTTTCCTTACGACATTTTCATATTCCAACCACGAGCACACAGCAAAAGAAAATTTTTCATAAAGCTGGAAATAAGTATTTGAATTGAAAAATCTTATTATATTAGTTTCTGGGATTCTAAGGAATTATTTTTATTTTACGTCAACAGCGCTGGTTCCAAGAGAATGAGGGTAGGTACCCAATGCCCTATTCGAAGTTTAAAGGTTGGTAGCGCCCTCGACTGGTGTTTTGGGTCTCAATGGGCGCAAAAAAATCGTATAATCACTTAAAAATAATTTTATGAACATTATTATTTATTTATATGATCACCAACATTAAAATATTAATCTATAACACAATAATTATAACGGAGGCTGGTCCGAGCTCTCGAGGGTTGTGCAAGATGGCATTATTGGGATTAGAGTCCACAAATCATAAAGCTAAGTCATTTCGGAAGTCTCAAGCGTCTATTCAACAAACTATCAATCATCATCATCATCATCATCAGCCCATTTAAGTCGCCACTGATGGGGCACGGGCCTCCCTCAATCACATGAGGGGTAATTGCCATACTCACCACGCTTGGCAGACGGGTTGGCGAGGGTTTAGATATAAATGCAGAGTTTTCCTTCTCTGGGTGCTGATGATCATGCCAGCACATTTACCTTAGTCGCCTTTTACGACACCTCGGCTTACCGAGGCCACCCTCACTCTTAAGTGAGGGTGGCCTATTCTACTCTGCCGGGGACCACACGGGCAAAAACTATCTGTATTCAATACGAAAGGACCTAATTTGAGTTGATCTAAGGAAAGAACACAAGGATTAAAGCGGAAACGCGGCAGGTTCGATATAGCGATGATTCGTCTACAATTGTTCACTGCACGATCCCACAGTCCGTTCTGGTATCACCACCATCGAATCCCATCAGAAAACCAAAGCAAACACCAGCATAAACTAAGAAAACCACACCGAATCCCTCTAGTGATTCCCGCGTGTCTGCAGTCCAACGTCAAACTGACAGCTCGCTATTATCAAAATACATGGCAATGGAAAATAACCAATAAGTATCATATCATCACTATATCGACTCTGCCCAAGGAAAGTTCCTTGACGTTTCCAAACATGATAGAGGGCGCCACTGTGGTGACGCTCGTCCGACAAATACTTAAGAATACACTTATTAATAATAATTTATTTTCTCTCGTATAAAGCCTTAAGTGACTCCTCCTCTCTTTTAACTTTGCCGGGCTTGACAGGGTCCATAATGTACTTATATTGTATTTGTTTTAACTTTAAGTCAAATGTAATTGAATGTTTCTCAAATAAAAAAAAAATATACACTACCTGGGGGCACGGCAGTGCTGCCAAGTCGAGCAAAAAAAAGCGGCACGGCCGTACCATCCTTTTCTCGAAGCAATTCAGGCTATTTTCGACCCCCCTATAATTTCGTTGTGGATAAAACAAGAAGCCTGCATTTTCAGTAACTAATCAGGCATTGTATAAACACGTTATATTTAATATTTCAATCAATTTGAACCAGTAGGTAGTTGAAGAATGACAACTTGTTAAAGTTTCTGAATTTTGTCACTCACTGACTCACCGATCATCATAAGTCCAAGGCACTTCTAGTAGACATAGAAGCTTCAAATTTAGAATACAAATAGAATTTAGTGTCATTTTGGTCCAGCTTTCTAAATACACCAACTGCATGAATTACTTTGTTATCTCATATAAATGTATAGGATTACAAAGTTAAGTTTGCATTTGAAGATGAAGGTACCGGAAAGAAAAAAAGTAGGTGGACTACAAAAAGAAATGATATCCCATAAGAAACAAAACTTGTCAAAAAATCCAAGTCTCGCACTCAGTTGTTCTACCGTGAAAAGTTGTGAGATCAGTTGTATGGCAAGTCGGTTGTGTTTTCATGCAATGGCCGAGTCAAATATTCAATAACCGATTGCCAATTTAATAGCCGACTAGGTAACATACTCGTAGATCTCACAACTTTTAACGGTAGAAGAACTGAGTGCGAGACTTGGATTTTTTGGCAAGTTTTGTTTTTTATGGGATGTATGTTTCTTCCCACCTTTTGTAAAGAATATGAATATGAACAAGATTTACATCAGTACAAGAAAAGATAATAACACCAGGTAATAATAAATTAATCTAAACGAAATCGGTGACCACGGCTTGCAATATTGATAATAGTAGGTAAACGTGGGAACACCTGCACGTCTCGGATAGTTTCTAAAAATTGTGGATAATTTTGAGATAATGATTCTAAATGTGTAACCCTGATCCAGTTGGTCTGGTTCCCCTGTCTAAGGGTTGTAAAGATTAGACGGCATTCGCTTTATTGTAATTACCAGACTTCACGAATCCTGGATCATGGACCAAGCGTACCCCGGGCTCCGAAGCGACAGCTTTGGACCCAACTGAGAACTACACGCTTAGGTGAGGACTTTTCTAGTGTCGGAAGAGTTTAGTCTGGGCGCGTGTTCAGTGTGCCCTCGCAAAATTTTCCAATATTGCATCGGGAAACTGAGTCATTTAATCGAAGTTAATCCCACAATCCGTTAAACCAGTGCGTCCTAATAGTAATGACATTCGGAGCTGAAGCGTGAACGGTCACCGTGAGGCTACTCCACGAGCTGGAATTACATAGCTCAAATAGCAATGGAGCGTGCTATGCTCGGAATTTCTCTAGCGTACAATATTCGAAACGTTTCGTGTTTCCGGATTACCTTCAAACGTTGCCGCTGTATGAAGGATTTGCCTCTATAAATATTGAATATAACTTGTTGTAATATTATTTTATAATTCTAAAATGAGGCCAAATTGCTGTCTGAAAATTCCTTTCAATATACAACTTAGCTCTCTGCAGAGTCGAAAAAACAGACATCATTTGGATAACTATGTGTACACACTGTGACACGTGGGGTTACCCTTTTTTGACTTTGTATCGTTATATCTAAGACACAAATGCGATGTAACAGTAACGTGATGTGTTGCTAACTGTACGTATTTCAGAATGTGCGGCTACATTTTAAAGATGTGTTGTCAAGATAACGACAAAATATAAGACGTAACGACGACGTTATCTGTTTAACTACTTTCGTATGTTATTTGTGAGGTTCAAATATAAAATTTGAATTTGAATTTGCGATTTTGCGCAAGCTCCAGGTCAATAACTGGCAAGAAGTGGCGCAGGAGCGACCGAAGTGGCGATCTCTTGTTTCGGAGGCCAAGCGTCTATTTGGGTCGCTGAGCTAACGGAGTAAGAAAGATTTTTAAGATTTTATTTATTTATTTCAAAGTCAAATAATTATTTATTTGCATAGGCTTGTTGTGAATGATTTAAAACTATTTATAAGCACTTATATATGAATAATTTACATATTAATACATAAATATGTTGATACATAAAATATACTACAAAAATAAATAAACATAATGCGATTCTACCACCGGCTCGGAAAGTTGTTTCTGGTCGAAAAGGTCCGGCAAGAAACTCGCCAGTTACTCTTTTTAATCGCCAAACTTTTATACAATGTTGTTTCTTCATTATACCAAGCCATACAGTTTAATTGTAACACAAAATAAACTGAAGGAAATAATAAAATAAATATTATCAGGTAAACCAAAGCAGACCAGTCCCCAAAAAAAAGCAGACCAGTTCAAAAGTATGACGTATGTGTCAGAAATTATTTCACTCAACCATATTAGAGGGAATGCGATGACCCGCCACATAGCGCCACCACCTCAGAGACATTTGAGTGAACATGACTACTTAGGTTCCCCTCATAGGTCACAGAGTAGTTGTTACTTAATCCAATTCTAATAAACTGTAGGACGAGGTGTACAAAAGTAGGTGGTATTTATTTATTGTATCTAAGAATTCGGTAAGAAATTCTTAGTCAGCCCGGAGTCCGGAAGTTGGCGATATTGTACCCCCGTGCCTCGGAAAGCACGTTAAGCGCTGGGACTGCTTGATGGTTTCCAACCACGGCCCCCCGTATGTAAGGCGCGTTCTGAACCACTGAGCTACCATTGCTCACAATACACCTCATTAAGCTCTAATTATAAGTACTACTGTAAATTATTTTAAATACATTAATTGTTATTATTATTATTTTTTTAATCAGCCTATAAACTGTCCCACTGCAGGGCAAAGGCCTCCATCATAGAAATCAAGATATCACTACTATGATGGGATTACGCTTAATCACCACGCTTGTCAAATGCGGATTGTTGATCACAAACCCGAGCTATGTCCGAAAAAATCGAAACATACTTTTCGCTCGACCCGGGAATCGAACTCAGAACCCTGAGATCACGGTCCGGTACTTAAACCATTAGACCAACAGGGCGTTAATTATTATCTTAAAGTAAATCAAAATTAAGATAAACTCATTAAAATTGTTGATGAATTAATTTCCTTATTAATTTTCAAGCAAGGTAAAAGTAAACTAATTAATTACTGACAATATTTTCAGTAGGTAACTAAATACGCTCTATTAAATTGGATGGCTGAGTTTGTCAAAACCATTTATAAATCATGGTGACATTAACAGCCGCGATATAGTGTGGTTTTAGGGCGCTATAGCAACGAAACTAGCGCCGCCAATCGATTATGGTGACAATTAAAAAAAAGCACATATATAAATACTTGCAGAAAAGTATTAACAGGTGTTTGACACAAAATATAATAATTTCTTTTTACTTGCATGGACTAAATTACAATGATATTTTAGCAATTATGAAAATTATTGTGACATAATCTTCATAATTGCTTAAAGTGGTCAAAATGGTGATATATGTGACACAGTGGTCTCTTGTAAAAATAATTCCATAAAAAACAAAATTTGTCAACATTAGTAACTTCTGTCAAGTCGGTTATTAACTTCGCAATCGGTTATTGAATATTTGACTCGGCAATTGCTTGAAAACACAATCGATTGCCAAGTTAATAACCGACTTGGTAACATAGATCTCACAACTTTTCACGGTATGAGTGCGAGACTTGGATTTTTTGACAAGTTTTGTTTTTAATGGGATATCATTTTTTTTTGTAGTCCACCTGCTTTTTTTCTTTCCGGTACCGTAACCTTCAACTGCAAACGAAGCAAGACTTTGTAATCCTATACATTTATATGAGATTACAAAGTTATTCATGCAGTTGGTGTATTTAGAAAACTGGACTGAAATTACAAAAAAATTAAGTGTTCCGATGAATAAGACACTATTTATTAAATTCACTATTAAATTCTATTTGTTTTCTAAATTTGATGATTTGTTTCTCTGTCTGCTAGAAGTGCCTTGGACTTTTGATGATCGGTGAGTCAGTGAGTCAGTGACAAAATTCAGAAACTTTATCAAGTTGTCATTCTTAAACTATTAGTTCAAATTGACAGAAATTTTAAATATACCGTGTTTATAGAATGCCTGATTAGTTACTGAAAATTCAGGCTTCTTGTTTTATCCACAACGAAATTATAGGGCGGTCGAGAAAGCCGGAATTGCTTCGAGAAAAGGATGGTAAGGCCGTGCCGCTTTTTTTGCTTGACTTGGCGGGGGGCACTGCCGTACCCCCAGATTGCAATGCGTCTCAAACAATTGATTATTCTTTCCTTCCAGCATTTAAAGATATTGTACTTTTTTGACAAATCTCTCTTAGTCTCTATAATTAATGCAAATTTATTGGCGGCGCTAGCTTCGTTGATGAGTCAACTTAATATTTCGCTCCATTTCTCCTGGAAGTAGGTCGGTTCTTATAACGATTATTAAGATATTTTGCCATACATATTTAAATTGTTTACCATAAAAATGAAGTAATTTTTATCTCAGCGTGTAGTTTCCAGTTGCGTCCAATCTGTCAAATCCCAGAGTATGTACACTCAACTTCAAAATTATCTTAGCTTTCAAACCTACCCAAAAATCTAAGTCCCAAAGTATCTTTTAGCACAATACCTTAAGGTATACTTAAATTTATTCTCGAACAACATATATAACTACACCTTGTCGTATACTAACATAAAGTTGTCTTATGTCAAATGCTCCGATATTTTTGGTAAGTTTGAATGCTCAGATATTATGAAAGATGACTGTACCTACGCTTAAAAAACAATCCAGGGTTTGGGAGTCTAGTAATTTACGATGAAGACCTTCGCAACCCTCAGACGGATGAACCAGACCAACTGGACCACAGATACACTTTCATAATCATTACTTCAATAAATAAACAGAGAAATAAATGCATTATTGGCCCCATGGCCAGGTAGGGTAGTGACCCTGCCTCATAGGAACACCAAAGGTGTTACGTTAATTACAATTTTGAGTAACTTACCGAAAGGTTCAGGTTTCCTCACGATTGTTCCCTGTCACCGCTGAGCAGACGGAAGAAATAGGCGCATAGCTACTTAATTACTTACTCCGATGGCTCAGCGACCCAAAATGCGTCTTGACCTCCAGTACAAGACTCCTGTACTGGTCCTGATCATTCACGGTTTTACGTCTTACAAGATCTGCCTCATCTCGCTCGCGAAGATCTGGAGCCCAATTCTCGGGCTCGTGACATTTATTTTCATACGACATATATCACTAAAACATAGATTTTTTGGATGGTTTTCGGGTGATATCCGCCATGTTCTCAAAATATCACAAGCTCGAGAATTGGGCTCCTGCCTGACATCAAGGTCAAAGTCAAAAGATTCTTTATCTGGATAGGCTTGTACACAGTACTTACAAATCGTCATACATTAACATGTTTTGAAACTTTTAATAACTATAATAATAATTTACATGTAATTACATATATATGCCGATACATAAATATCCTAATAGGTAAGAAATAAATAGACACAATGCGATTCTACCACCAGCTCGGAAAGTTGTTTCTAGACGAGAAGATCCGGCAAGGAACTCGCCAGTTACTCTTTTTAATCGCTAACTTATTATACAATGGTTTCATCATCATCAGCCCATTTAAGTCCCCACTGCCTCCCTCAATCACATGAGGGGTAATTACCATACTCACCACGCTTGGCAGACGAGTTAGCAAGGGTGCTGATGATCATGCCAGCAGCTTTACCTTAGTTGCCTTTTACGACACCTCGGTAAGAGTGAGGGTGGCCTATTCTACTCTGCCGGGGACCACAATGCTTTATTATCCTCATACCAAGTCATACAGTCTAATGCAATACAATATAGAATGAAGCAAATTAAAAGTGAAATATGAGGTAAACCAAAGCAGACCAGTCCCGAAATGTGGCACCTGTTCACAAGTATGACGTATGTGTCAGCCATCATTTCACTTAACTATATTAGAGGGAATGTATTGGCCCGCCATATAGTGCCACCACAGCAGGGACATTTGAGTGAGCATGACTACTCAAGTTCCCTTTACAGGTTACAAATAATAGTACCTACATATCTAATCCAATACTTCATCGTCCCAGCGACATCTGGGGCGGCCGACCGGGCATCGACTGGTCGGCCGCCCAAATAAGCTTTTTTTGACACTGCGATCCTCTCCCACCTTTTCCACTTGGCCAAGCCATCGGGGTCTGTGAGATTGATATGAAGACAAATATTGAGCAAATCTGAGTTCTAATTCTCTGAGCTACCATCGCTCACCAAGTTGGTCGTTACATGAAATTGAATTAGTCGAATTATGCGCGGTCACTACCTGACAATAATTTAGGTCAGATTCTGTTACGTCACTATTATCGATAATTTGGTCTCGGGCCCATTATTGTTATAGCCTAGTAGGTAATTTAATTAACAACGGATATTAAGTACGCACGTATATAAATACTTGGGTAAAGAGAGTAAATTAGTTTTGACATAAGATCGTATAAGCACATTATAACAAGAGCTTTTCTTAAAGCTCGTAGAGTGGAGGGGAGGGGGAAGAGGGGTTGTGGTTTGACTCGGGATTTTTGAAATCTATGAGCATATTTCTATCATAAGTACAGTAGTCTCGGATCGTCTCTCAAAATTGTGGATACCTACAATATTTGAGATAATGAACGTTCCCTTTGCTCTAAGGGTTGCGAAGGTCCGATTGGCTGTCGCTTCATTGTAATTACCCAATATCCCGAATTGTAACCCAGGCTCCAAAGAGATAGCTTTGGGAGAGTCGTGACTCTCCCATGAATGGGTTGGCGCAACCGGCGCTGATAGCACAACGCCCTGTGGCTAGGGGCGTTTAAGAATACTGCCAAGGTTTTCCCGGCCTGTCGTAATAGGCGACTAAAAGGGCTTTCGGAGTACGTGAGCGTATCCACTGCTGGGGAGTGGCTTGCTCAGCATACGACTCCGCGGGGGACGACATTACTGGGTGTCCTGGTAGGTCGTACAGCGTTGGTACGGTCTAGTCCCATAGCACAGCCTCACAGAAAACCGGCGTGAAGCAGTGCATGCGCTGTGTTTCGCTGCGTGAGTGAGGGTACCGGAGTCCTAATTTAGGGGATGGGGGGTTAAAAGGTAAGCAGCGCACTTGTGACACCACTGGTATTACCAGTGTCCATGGGCGGCGGCAATTGCTTACCATCAAGTGATCCGTCGGCTCGTCTGCCACCTATATCATGAAAAAGAAAAAGTCGATGATACGCTGCTCTGTATTTCACCAAGTGAGTGTGATACCAGTGACCCGATTCGGGGAGAATCGGAAAATGTTAGTAGCTGTCACTCCACTAACAAACAGTGGAGTTGGTTGTGCATGAGCAGCGGTAATCGCTAACTTTTAGGTAATTCGATCGTCTGTCCTTGGCATTATGAAAGTTCCCTATTTGACCGTGCTATGATTATACGCAAGATAAACAGTTTACTTAACTCAGGAAACATTAAAATAATGAAATGAACTACATTATGTATTTATGAGTTCCCAGACAACAGTTATTGCGATTCGTAAGCTGGTAATAAATGAAAAGCTTGGCTGAAATGGCGGATTTACTTGGCTTCATGAAGCTCATTAGTGGTGTTATGAATCGTATAATATTATTACTAGTGGCCGCCCTCACTCCGTTTTAGGACGTTAATAACTTCAAAAACGGCAAAGTTTCACACCAAGTTTAAGCCCCCGTTTTACCCCCTTAGGGGGTGAATTTACAAAAATCCTTTCTTAGTTCTTCCCTACACGCTATATAAGGAACTCTGTGAAAAATTTTCAAGTTTCTAACCCTTAGGGTTTTATTTGTAAACGATCAATAAACCTTTGTAAATATAGAGCAGTTTTGACGTTTGGAACAAAAAGTAATCAAACAAAATTTTCGCAAAAATAAAGAAAACTGTCGTATAATAAGAACACTGTTTTAGTTCGCAAGGGTTTGAAAAACCCAGAACAGAAAGGAAAACTCCAAGGTTTGTGTCAGCAATCAAGGAATACCGCGGCTGGAAGTTCATTCCAGAGTCTGCACGAGCGTGGGAGATAATAACCACCAGGGGCGTAGACAGTGTTCATTGGAATGTTTAATAAGTTACCTCAAAAAATATTGATTAACCGGTACATAAGTTTAAGTTGCAGGTAAAAAACGGCCTAATGCATAAAGTAGAAGATTATTTAAATGATAATGTTGCCTGGACATGCTGATCTATTCGCCTGTCCTCCAATGTATAATTTCATTTCATAATTTTACTTTGACGATTTATCTAAACGATACTGATTATAAGCATTGTATGTCATACTGTCACTGTAATCATATGTTTTATAAGAATGAAAATTGTGATTGCCATACTATTTAAAAAGGCTTACTACTGAGTTTCTTGCTGATCCTTCTCGGTATAAATTGACATTCCGAATCAGCCGCATCGGTAGATTACAATTTGTCATTCATAAATGTTCTGTATGGACTGTATTAAATTGAATAAAGATATTTTAGATTTTTGTTTCGGATTTTGAACAGATGTCGTGCAATTATAAAATGGTGTCATTTTAACGTGACTTAAATATAATATGGCAGCAATTAATTAAGGTTCTCGTCTTGTTAAATTAGAATGGCCGTAGGTATACACAGACGCCGGCGTTCGACCACAGGCTCACTGAGACAAATGACCCGGTCTGTGGCGCGTAGGCTTACAGGCTAGATTAGCGTCAAAGTGAATTCCTGAACCGTCTGCTTTTAGGCTAGGTATTTGCCTAAATAGATATTTAAAGCGATGATATCTTTCTTTAGTATGTTTCTTCAAAATTAACGTGGTAACTTTCCTAAGATTCATCATCAGCCCATTTAAGTCCCCACTGCTGGGGCACGGGCCTCCCTCAATCACATGAGGGGTAATTGCCATACTCACCAGGCTTGGCAGACGGGTTGGCGAGTTGGTTGATATAAATGCAGAGTTTTCCTTCTCTGGGTGCTGATGATCATGCCAGCAGCTTTACCTTAGTTCCTAAGATTGGTGAAACATAAATTATTGTAAAGAACTCCGAAGACATTTTATAAAAGCTACCTGCTACACTACTTTGCTACCATTAAAATTTGCAGTCACTGTTTTATTTTAGTCATAGTCTCTGTTGTAAGCCCGCGTTTTCATATTTTAATTGGAATTCAAATTGGTTGCATTCCACTAATTTGACTACCTATTACTTTATATTACTGCATGCCGGTTATTACAGGCTTCTTCTGGTTAATGTGAGAAACGAATTTTTCGATCTCTCTCTCTTAAGTCGGTCCCTCACTGCAGAGGATCGTGACTCCATTCATTCCGTCAAGTCCCGTTCTGTAGCTTGGTGGAGCGCGTCGCTAACAGACCTTTTTAATTCCGCTGCTATGGTCCGACCATCGTTTGGGACGTATGGCCCTAGGTTTGTACCTTCGATTTTACCAACTACCACTAAGCGTTCCAAACTGCTTGTGTTCTTTCAAGCAGCATGACCGAATTACCGCAGTATACATTGAAGGCAGGTAGTGGATAGACGAGGAGTGTTTGCTATCTTTATGTTATAGGTATATTTATGTTATAGGTGGCAGATGAGCAGACGGATCGCCTAATGGTAAGCGATTGCCGCTGCTCATGGACACCCGTGACATCATTGGAGTCACCGGTGCGCTGCCAACCTTGAAGCCCCCCTTTCCACCGGATTGGGCCTACGGTACCCTCACTCACGCAGCGAAACACAGCACAGTGCTGCTTGACGCTGGTTTTCTGTGAGGCCGTATCTCTCCGGTCGAGCCGGCCCATACAGGCCCTAATCGTGGCTCTCCCACGGTCAAAGTTACATTTTTATCACTTTTCATTTATTGTCTTATTATTAAAATCAGTTGGTGTCGCCACCGAACTATAAAAGTGCTCTTAAATTCAACGAAAAGTTTAAAGACCAAACAAGCGCATTTGGAAGGGTAGTAAAGGGATTCATGAGGCTATTTCCCAAACTGCACCACGGGGAAGCCCCTCTCCAGCCCCATGCAACGCGAGTTCCGTAGCTATTATGTCCAAACGAATGTACAGCTTAAATCTGAAAGTTTTCAACTTTTAAGGTTTTCCTCGCTATTTAACACAAAAGTCTGCTATTAACTAGAGTGCAAGGGGCTCGGAATGTTTATAGCGTTTCTGAGTATGAAATGAAAATACGGTCTTTCATGCCTTTTATCCAGTGTTGTTAACTTGGCAACTTTGGTGCTAGGTCTAGCATTGTTTCCACGAGAGCGTGGTATATCTATATAGTGAACTTACTTTAGTACTTACTTAAAAGATTAACGAGTGTGTTACTAGAGGAGAGGAATACCGTGGGAGAGCCACGCTTCGGCATGGGCCGGCTTGATCGGAGTGATATCACGTCCTCACAGAAAACTGGTGTGAAGCAGCACTGTGCTGTGTTTCGCTGCGTGAGTGAGGGTACCGGAGGCCTAATCCGGGGGATAGGGGGGATTAAAGGTTGGCAGCGCACTTGTGACGCCACTGGTGTCGTGGGTGTCCATGGGTGGCGGCATTCGCTTACTATCAGGTGGTCCGTCTGCTGCTACCACATATCACATGATAAAAAATTGCTCAAATTTGCCATCCACTAAAATCAGCCTACTAAGGCCCGATTCGACGAATCTTTCTTGGATAAATCTATTATATAACGTTAGGTTTGTATAGAATAACTGCCTCGGTGGCGCAGTGGTTAGTGAGTCGCACTTTAAATTGACAGCTGCGCAGGAGGTCCAGGGTTCGATCCCCGGTTCGGGACAAAAACTTGTAAGTACCTAAGCTTTCGGCAAGAATTTCTTAGAATAGCCTGGAGTCTAGAAACTTCCGCCAACTGGCGGTCTTGAACCCCCGGGCCTCGGAAAGCACGTTGAGCTTTTGGTCCTGCGCCCGATCCCTCTCCGGCCGTGTCACGCTGGTGTCCCATCAGAATATGAGGATAAGGGAATAGAGAGTGCACTTGTGTTTGCGCACACACTTGAGCACTATAATATATACTGCGTACGTGCCTGGTCGTTGAGATTGGCCGCCGTAGCCGTAATTGGTTGGAGGATATTATTATTTTTATTATATAATGACAGCGCTATACCATAGATCTAGTATCGAAATAAGTTTGGTCAAATCGTCCCTTAGACTCTATGGTAAATCTGCCACTACTCAAAACTTAAGTACTATACATAATTATTGTTTTTCAATTAATTAACACCATTTTGCAAGACTACATAACATTTACTATTTTCAATAGCTCAATAGCGACAAGTTAATCTGCTTTTAGCACTCACGACAATTAAATTTAAATGGCCAATAATAATTATTCGGTGAATTCATTCATATTTCATTTGGTTAGAATTCACGCCTGAATTTATCCAATTTAATCAAAAACATCTGTTGCCTAGTGTGCAGAAACGGAAAATAATTTGCACTGATTATAATACAAGTTGAGCAAAATTGTTCTTGATAAGCTTAGCTAATATGTGAGACAGAGTATATAAAGTGGTTTCCAGGATCCTTTTTTTTAGTTTTCTACTTAAATAGAAGCACTTATAAGAAAGATTCTGATCATAAGTTTCTACTAGATAGAAGTTACTTGCAATAAAATAATATTTATTTATTTATAGTGGTTGGAATTCATAGTCATTTGATGTAGAGAGCGATATAATAGGTCAGTGGAAACGGAACGTGAGGCCGTTGGTTTAAATTCCAGAATGCCTCTCTAGGTTTAGAAACTATGTGTGTATTTCTACCAAAAGCTCGGCGGCGAGGGAAAACGTTGTGAGGTTACCTCACAAAGTTTTCCCTCGCCGCCGGTATCACGTTTCGGATAAGTTTCTAGAACATGTATCCATGACCGCGTTGGCTTGGTTCCCCTGTCTAAGAGTTACGAAGGTCTGATGACATGTTCCACATTCTGGGTGGCTGCAATTCTATCATAGCGTTTCTACGCCGACGAGACGATTTCGCAAGTGGATTAAATTGCAAAAAAATGCTATAAAATATCATGAACAATTTGTTTTAATTTATTCCTTTCATCAAACCTTAGTCCCGGACGTTGAATCTGTCTGTCCCACTGTGCAGTGACTGACGGGCAAACGCGCCATTAAATTCGAACGCCATTACGTTTCACCGTACGGCGAGGCTGCTAAATTATTTACTATCAAGCCACAATCCGAGCAAACGAGTTACCCGGTGGCAGAAACAGTCACGAGAGTCCCACTCGGTATTTCGGCGACACGTGACGAAACCAGCGTCGCTTACCTGATTTATACTCCGTTATTATCCGGCGCGTATTATCGCGGTGTAACCTGAATAAGCGGATCCAATGATAATGTCGTGACTCTACTGGTGACGCGGATGTCCATGGGCGGCGGCAATCGCTTACCATCAGTTGATCCGTCTGCTCATCTGCCACCAATTATATAAAAAAAAATGTAACTTCATGTAACGTGCTCTGCTACTGGATTAAGGCGATTAAAGCGAAGGGTGCCGCACGCTAGCGACGCCAATTGGTTTAATTCTTTAACTAATAAACTGGATCTATCTTTACCAATTAAGGACCGTCGGAGACTCGGCAAACCTGTGTACTATTTAAATAATAATCATACACTTGTCTGGTCTGTTTTTGTACTTGAAACTTTGATTCACGCTAAAAGTGGCGCGTGACAGCCACCAGTGGCTGCTTTTGGTGGCTCATCTGCGCCGACACAAGCTCACTGGATTCGCGGTTTTCGTTGCTAAAATTTCAAAAACGGCCCATTTATTATGCAAGCTTTCTGAACGTCGGCATTTTCCGACATATAAATAATGCAATACAAGGTTACTGATTAACTTAACTGTAGCTGAACACTTAGTGAAATCAAACAGAATTTAAGTAATCTCGGAATGTCTAAAAGTGAGTTTAAATTTAAAGCTAGAATTTCTCACACATTTTATATCTCGAGAATGGATGAATAGAGAATAGGGGTATTATCAGTGCAGAGAGTGACACAGCCTTTCTGTATTTTTAGCGACCCCTAAAAATTGTTATAATTCGAAGTTAGGTTCTGAATGGACCCTCAGAGACGACGATTTCGCATCACTGCATACTGTGTTTGTACCGTCTGGCCGCTTATGATTTGGGTATATAGTGGGGGTAAGTAGGTACAGACAGCCACACATCAGGTTACCACAATTTGTCAAAATTCCTCAATTGATATTGAACCGAACGTGTTTGACATTAAGGTGATAATTGACTGAAGAAATTTGTCAGTTTTATATACTTTGACGTGTGGCTGTACGTACGCTTAATTTCTGAACACATTTTTGATATAGGATGTATCGATAAAGTTTTACGTTCCTTTAGTCATTACTTATATCAACCATTATCAAAAAAATTAAAAACCCCAATTTAAAAACTCCAAAAATAAATTCAAACTCCTGTTGACTGTTCTACGTTTGAACATTTTTGGTGAAATATTGTCGCGTGGGGTTCATTAGCATAACGTTATGTCAAAGCACACATTTTACAGGTAGGTTAGGAGCAGTCCCCCGACGAGACAATATTTAAGCAAAAATGTTCATACGAACGACAGTCAATATCAGTTTCAATTTATTTTTGGACTTTTTAAATATATATTATTGTTGATTATTTCGCCATTTTATTTGGGCGGCCATCTTACATTTGAAATTGTTCATAGTGTATTGTATTTTACTACTTAAACCCTTTTATTTGATACCTATATCGAGTTGTTATCTTAGATTAAAACAAAATAGCGGAATATAGGTGACTCGTCTATACGTCGTAGACCTCTTAAATTAGGTGCCCGGCGCCTAATTTCACGCAGTCGCAAATGTCAGAGTCTGACAAGCGGTCGCGTCACCCAAAAATATTCATTAATTGTTTTATGTGGGATAAAGGCTATCGAAATTCCTACGAGCGTTCGTTGCGAGAAGTATTGAAGAATAAATACAAGAAACAACAATAAAAGTTATCCCGGCTCATTTGCTATTGGTTATTGAAGGGTCACTTCGGTTTCAATAAGATTCCATCATCAGATCCAGGCATGGTGACTCGCTGGAGTACATTCTTTCAAACAAAAAATATTTAGCAAATTTTCTGTGCACAGCTTTAGATGCATATTACATTTCTACTAGAATAAACAGCTAACACTGTATAGATATACTTTATTGCACAAAATAGACAACTTATAAAAAATCTGTCAAAAAAAACCGCCTTCAAAATCCACGAATTGTCCATCTTTGTTGAATAATTGAATGTTGTATTAAATTACAAGATAGTATTGGGCGCCGACTTTGGTAACACCTATTCTCGAATGTACTGTCATAAAATATTATTTGACATGTATAAAGTGTTAGAAATATTATTTAACACTTTTTAGTTCGTGGTTTTTGAAGGCGGTTTTTTTTAACAGAAAATTCAAGCTTTTTATTTAGTGTCTCATTTTTTGGCCGCTTCCACTCGCCAAATAACTAAAAAAGGATTTGTGAGTATAGTATTAAAAGAATTATCCTTTAACTCCTTACCGTTGAGGAGTTGACCTTCCATCATCAGCAGAGCCATAAAACTAAATACGGTCAGGCGTAAATACTGGTGCAGTTTTGAAAAAAGATAGAAAAACATTACGTGTTCCTATAAATTTTGCGCTGTGAGTAAGTGATTTATCAATGTTCGTAAACAAAAATCATTATTTCATTTCATTACTTATTCATATCTAGACCAACACTAAACTTCCCTCTCCCTCGCGGATTTTGGCGGAAGTTTTAAAAACTAAATCTGCGCTTTACCACGTTAAATTGTCTTAGTACCCATGTGTGATGGGTTAAGTGATATTACATCACACAATGATAGCGTCAGCATAAAAATATCAAAAAATATAATTGCATAATATTGCTAATTTATTAACCGGTTTCAAAAAAAAGGAGGTTCTCAAATCGACATGTATATATTTTTTTCAGAGTAGTAGTAGTAGTGCAAAATATGTAATCAGAAAAAAACATATTTATGATTGTTTATATTTAACCAACTTCATAAAAAGGAGGAGGTTATCAGTTCTTCGGGATCATTTTTATGCACGTTCCCCAACTAGGTAGGAAGCCCCAACCTACTGGAAGATGACTAAATCGTTTTGTATTTTTTTTTAAAAGAGGCTCCCAGGTAATCTCATTCTTAGCATGTCATGATCTGGATCCCATAATAATCGAGGGCAACATTCAGATTTTACAGACACAAGTGAAACAAACTGTCCCTATTCGAAGAAAACTCAACCTTGTGTAAGTATAACATCATCATCATCATCAGCCCATTTAAGTCCCCACTGCTGGGGCACGGGCCTCCCTCAATCACATGAGAGGTAATTGCCATACTCACCACGCTTGGCAGACGGGTTGGCGAGGGTTTTGATATAAATGCAGAGTTTTCCTTCTCTGGGTGCTGATGATCATACCAGCAGCTTTACCTTAGTCGCCTTTTACGACACCTCGGTAAGAGTGAGGGTGGCCTATTCTACTCTGCCGGGGACCACACGGCCAAGTATAACATTCAATAATATTTATAATAGTACCAACAATACATTTATAATAATTTCGACTGTCACAAAAATAAATGATTTTGAAATTAGTTATTTTTGTTGACCGTACTTTTTCCTTTTGACGCGACGCGTAGCATGCGCGTGGCGCGTTTGATGACTCCCTCAAGCGTATATCAAAACAAATAGGTACGTTTTCAGTTGTCTAATTGAAGGGACGTGGCGTATCTTCTTCCGCTATTTTATTAAATCTAAGGTTGTCATACAATATATTAATCCGATATTTTGTGGCAGCGGCCATCTTGAATCAATTTCCATCTAACATAGCTTGAAACACTTCCGATCAATTCACTTTTCAAACAATAAAAATAAAATCAAAATCGGTTCTTCCGTTCGGGAGCTTAAAACGTTATTTCTACGACTTTTAGTAATTCGTCGATTTTTTTTTCTACTCCCATTGCAAAGTTTAAAAGTCATGTAATAGATTTTTAATGAAAAGTTGAATTTCCAAAAGTCATAGAACAAATTTTTTTCAGATCAATTTGCTAGAAGAGGTGTTTAAAGGAATGTAGTTTACCGATAGGTACGTACACCCTGTACCCTGTAAAAATGTGATTATACCTATAAATTTCTTTTATTTAACAGCATTATTACATTTAAGGTCTGAGGAAACGAACCTTGCAAAACCCTAAAACGACTTCCGTTATGTTGAAGCTAAATTAATTGTTTAAATAATATATGTAATTTCAATGGAAACGGTTACCTATGTGCCGGACATCTGTTTATTCTCAGTTCTTGCTTTTAATTAATTTTGGAATTCGCGTGATGAAAGCGGAAGTAGGTACCATTTCAGACCGGAAATTTTAAAACGTTATGTAAGTCATGTCCATAAATTGAAAATTTCCATCTTCCATAGTATTTTTTATGCTAGAGGCGGACAAACGAGCGAGCGAGTCACCTGGTCCAAAGTAATCAACGCCGCTCATGAACATCCGCGAAATCAGAGAGATCGCAAATGCGTTGCGGCCTTTTTAAAAAGAGCACACTCTTCTCTTGAAGGTCCTTAATGTGACGGGTAGGGCACACTAGCGATTTTAATTTTTAGCTACTAAACCGGATCTATTTTAAACAATTTCGGGGTTACAATCTCTCGGCAAAAATCTATACTATTTATTTAGTACTTATAGTTAACTGTTTGGTCTACTTTTGCACTCGAATTTTGGATTACCACCAAAAGTGGCCGCTTTTGGCGGTGATCAATTTTTTGCGTACAAAAATGGACCCAACATTTGTGCATGGTTATTTAATAAATAGTATAAGTGTTTGCCGAGAGATTGTAACCCCGAAATTGTTTAAAATAGATCCGGTTTAGTAGCTAAAAATTAAAATCGATTGGCGTCGCTAGACGTGTGCCCTACCCTTCACCCTAAGTCGTAGCCGTCGGGAAATACTCCTGCAGCCAAACCGTTCCACAGAACTGAGGTACGTGGTAGATAGCTCCGTGAGAAACGCACAGTATTAGACCGCCATCCATCAAGATGATGAGGATGGACTTTGAGTTTGTATTGAAAAAGTTATTGATTTAACAAACACCTTTTTGATTGGTCTTACGTCCTAGTTTGTAAATTGAGTGAGTTTTGTTATGAAAGCATAATTCCCAGATAAGTAAAAGAAAGAAAGAAACATTTTATTGACCATCACAATAAATAATTTAACAATGAACATTCATTAGAAAACAAAGGTAACATACATACAACATAATAACATACATTACAATTACAGACAAAGGTGAGTACGAGAACAGACGGAAGGTAAATATACAGTTTTATAATGAAAATGTTAGGCGTGTGTGAAGTGTGAGGTCAATTAGGTCCTGGCCTCAGCATGGTGCTGCCGCGACACCGACAGAAATGCCGCGGCAGCGCTTGTATTCTGGCAGGACCTGTTGTGAGTGACGAACGTGTTAATGAATAACCATAAATAAATAAATACTAATGTACCTACATAAATAAATGATAATGTGAGATATAATTACTAGACAGAACGGAAGAAGATAGAATTATAACTAACTTATTTATAAAAGCGACAGTGGCGCCATCGATTATTTCATATCTTCAATGTTGACACGTTGACAAAAGATAATTATACTTCTTTCACATTAATTAATTTCAGCAACTATTAATTGAAGATAATAATAATAAATTGAGAAATAAATTGAGACAACATTATATAAATTGTTCAGGTCCCAAACTAAGGTTTTCCCTTGTACTATGGAAGCCAGGAACAACGAAGGTACCAAAGTCCGAAAGAACCCTGTATCTCGTTCACACCCAGGCCGAGAAAGCTCTCTTAATCAGCCAGGGGTACGGATCAGACGAAGGATCGCTCACTCTGACAATCCACGAAGCCCAGGGACAGACATTCGAGAACGTTGCAATAGTCAGAACAACTCCCAAACAGTCCCATCTCCTACAAAGTGTCCCACACGCGGTGGTAGCCATCTCCAGACACACAAGAACTTGTGTATATTATACAGATAATGCCACTAACGACGCCACAGCGCGCCTAATATCCATGGCATCGATGGCTACCATCGAAAAAATAACCGAGTACAACCTCAAAATGGCGATCCGCCGGGGCGATGACGCGGATAGGGACAAGCTTGCAAACAAAAGATAAATTACTAACATACCCCTGAGGTCCTTAACTACATACAATCACCAAACCCCCTACTCCAAAAAAAATAAATAAGGACAGTACATATAATACATCTTATTAACATTAACCACGCATGACTGCCTAATTTTAAGACTGTTGTTGTAATTTAATTTAGTTTAATTTTATCGCGGAGCAAATTTCAAAAATAACTTGTAACACTTAAAAAACGAGCACAATAAAGGCACGGAACCAGTGTCCGTGGAATTTCATTAAAATTAAAAAAAAGGATCCACAACCAGTGTGCGTTCCCATTGAGGGTCCAATTGGAATTTTGAGCTTTTGAATGTGCCAGGCTTTTACTAAAGCCTTTTCTAAAGTTCTCAAACGATTGTAAATTCAACCTCTAATTTGTAAAAGTCGGCACTCAAAAGTGACATTGGTTTTAATGTGGACCGTCAATCGTGAATGACAGGTACCCATATCTTATAATCTAGTTAAAATTTACAACTCCTGTAAATGCCTTCTCTTAGTAAAAGATTTGTAAACTAATATTATAAAATGTCACCCGTCCCCCCGTTCACTCAGCAATAGAAAGTAGCAATCAGAAGGTGGTCCCTCAATTGATCGCGATGAGTTCATATTAAGTGAGAACCACAATACAATTTAAAATACGGGTGTGACTAAGAGTTAGTAAGTAGTTAGTCCTCTTTGCCGACGTCAAAGCGCCCCGCCGGAAAACCGCCGCATCCCCAGGTTCGAAGACAATAATGGCGCCTGCAACCCCACTGTGCGATGGTTAAACCCGCTTTCTCGGGCCTTAGTGCACCGTCAGGGAACGACGCGAAGACGCCGGTCCTCAGACCCTCGGCGCGACTATGTAGGCCCTGTAGCGAAGTGCGCTTCAGCGCGGTCGGCGGTCGCACGCCAGGGCGGTCCGTCGGGTGTGAATCCTTCGGCTAACAGGTAGCAATCAACGCTATGGAATTACTACCGTCATTGACCAGGAAAACCGTGCTCCACGGTAACGTTTCTGCCTAATACCAACGAAGTTGGCATCAATTAAATAAAAAAAATAGCAAATTTCAAAAATAACTTGTAACACTTAAAAAACGAGCACAATAAAGGCACGGAACCAGTGTCCGTGGAATTTCATTAAAATTTAAAAAAAAAGGTACCACAAACAGTGTGCGTCCCGATTGAGGGTCCAATTGGAATTTTGAGCTTTTGAATGTGCCAGGCTTTTACTAAAGCCTTTTCTAAAGTTCTCAAACGATTCTAAATTCAACCTCTAATTTGTAAAAGTCGGCACTCAAAAGTGACATTGGTTTAATGTGGACCCTCAATCGTGAATGACAGGTACCCATATCTTATAATCTAGTTATAATTTACAACTCCTGTAAATGCCTTCTCTTAGTAAAAGATTTGTAAACTAATATTATAAAATGTCACCGGTCCCCCCGTTCACTCAGCAATAGAAAGTAGCAATAAGAAGTTGGTCCTTCAATTGATCGCGATGAGTTCATATTAAGTGAGAACCACAATACAATTTAAAATACGGGCTGTGCATTTTTAATTTTCGGGACTATAACCGATAAATCCTTTACAAATTCTTATAGATATTTTATGTAAATTTATATTATAATAGTTAAACAAACAACATTAACATTCCGTGTGGTCCCCGGCAGAGTAGAATAGGCCACCCTCAGCTCTTACCGAGGTGTCGTAAAAGGCGACTAAGGTAAAGCTGCTGGCATGATCATCAGCACCCAGAGAAGGAAAACTCTGCATTTATATCAAAACCCTCGCCAACCCGTCTGCCAAGCGTGGTGAATATGGCAATTACCCCTCATGTGATTGAGGGAAGCCCGTGCCCCAGTAGTGGGGACTTAAATGGGCTGATGATGATGATGATGATTAACTTTCCAACGTAAATCATTCTTTTTTTTCCTATAAAAATGCTAAAAGTGTATTTATCGGGTTTTGTTCTGGAGCTCTTCATATACACTTTCACATTCATAAGGTCCATTTAGCCGTAAAAGTCGTACATACAGACAGACAGACACTCACACTTTCACATTTATAATATTAAATATGGATCAGCGGCCCTGAGGTACTCGAAATCTTCAAATAAAAAGAAAAATAATAATTGACTAAAATTGGAATTCCATCATTGGTTTTCAAAAGGAATATTACAAAGTACTTTTCTGAATAAAACATTGAACCCTGTGTAATGTAAATATGCTAATAGAAATGTTAAAAGAAGCCTCACCTCAAAGATTATAAGCCGATTCAGTCATAATACCCTTCCCCCCAACCCCCACTCCCGGGGGACCAGCCATAACACGGTTTGATTGACATACCCAAGATCAGACTGGCAGAGTGCACAAATATCAAAAAATAGGTAGGGCTGGCGAAGCTTTACATTTTTGCGCAGGAATAGTTATTTTGTGTCATTTTTTAATATGGAGTGCGATGGTACATAGCTCATTGGGTAAGAATGCAATTATCCGTACGGAGGGTCGTGTTGTAATTCGAGTAAGCATCTGGGTTTTTAAAATTTTATATGTGCTTATTTTCCACCACTAGCTTGGTGGTGAGGGAAAACCTTATGAGCAAACCTGCACATCTCAGATAGTTTCTCGAAATTGTAGATATCTATATTTAAGATAATGATTCTGAACGTGTTACCGTGTTCTAGTTGGATTATCAAACTTTCCGAATCCTGGATCGTGGTCCAAGCTCCGAAGCGACAGCTTGAAGGAGGTGGGGTTTCTTTTTTCATGTGAATTTCCTCTCAATGCAGGTCTTAATAGACGGCGGTCTAAGAGCGGCAGCATCTTACGGGCGCCTAAATTACTATTTTAGAAGCGGCAGATCGACGACAAACGAATACAAAATGTGTCCTTAAGTGTGTTTTTCATGATATTTTTATTTTATATCATGTAAAAAGTAGCTTGGCAGACGAGTAGACGGATCACCTTACGGTAAGCGATAATCGCTTAGCGATTTCCCTCACCCATAGGGTGTCAATTGCAACAACTACAGCGGAGTCACAAATGCTCTGCCAATCTTTTCCTCCCGAATTGGGTCTCCGGTACCCTCACTCACTCGGAAACACAAAAAAAACTAAAGTTACATTATGAGATATAGCACTTTTAGTTTCAAGGTGAACGTAAAGCACCGCAGTTTACATTCACTTTATTGCACAACATACAAAGCTTAAAAGCTAGATTTACAGTGATACAATGTACAATTAATAATGTGTTTCTGTAAATTGAGATAAATAGTTATGGAGAAGCTATCACGGACAACAGTTATGTTCCATTTTGAAACATCAAACTTTATTGTCATTCCGTAGATAAAAAAAATTATCGCAAAACGGATTATGTAATCAATCATATTTGACGGCCGCTGGTATCCGGTACTTTAATACCCAAGAAGAACCTTATTGTATATATTATCCAATATTTATGTTCTTTGTAAGTGTTATGTGCTTAATATTACGATTGAACGAATATTCATCATATAGTTAGAATACAATAACTTATTTATATTTCCAACTTACAAATAAATTGTTATTAAATATTTAATGTATTTCTTTTTTCTTTTTTTTTAAGTAATCCCTTTGCACTTCGATGTATTCCTTGAATTATTTGTGTAATATCTTAATACATACTATGGGATTTCGATGCGTGTTATGCTTACTTTTCAATAAAACAAATCGGAAGCGTTTCGGTGTTCCACCTGTCAGTGCTAGCAAGCGACTAAATGCAGTGCGATCACTTCAATTGATTGGAACATACTACTGATGGGCGGTGTCTCCTCTATAACTATTTACCTTAATGTTTCTGTAAGTAATACTTTTGTATGTTTTTCATCCATCACTTATTAAGGTGCATCCGCTTTGCAAATTAAAATGTTACACACAGTTATCGTTTTACACTTTGTAACGTTTTATAACTGCTGTGACCACTCATGTGCACATCTGCCTACAGTACGAAAATAGTGTGAGTAAAACGAAATGAAAACTCGTCTGCCAAACAAACAGAATATTCGTCGAGTCCCTCTGTTCCATTAGACTTAGGCAAAGCAAAATATTAAATCAACCTTTGTTTCACTGAATATGTAGTTTTAAATAGAAGAGAAGAACTGACTGATTTTTATTTCGGAGACACGAATGTCGAAAGTAACAGACTTGCAAACCTTTTTAAGCTTCCGTCGAGCCAGCCCATTTTTACAAGCTTTTATTTAGTTTCACCTGTCCCGTTGTCTGTCGTTCTGTAATCAAATCTTGCAACTTAAATTTGATCCACTTCCCGGTTTCCGATTGAGCTGAAATTTAGAATGCATGTATAAATCGGATGACAATGCAATGTTATTGTGACATAGAGCCGATCTGATGATAGAGCTGGAAGGTGGCCATAGGAACTCCGTAATTAAATGATGCAACCCTATCGAGTTTGAGCTCATTAGATTCGTCTTGACAAGTACTTTGATACTATATGGTAACCAGGGTCTGATGATGGAGCCTGAAGGTGGCCATAGGAACTCCGTAATTAAACGATGCAACCCTATCGAGTTTGAGCTCATTGGATTAGTCTTGACAAGTACTTTGATACTATATGGTAACCAGGGTCTGATGATGGACCCGGTAGGTGGCCATAGGAACTCCGTAATGAAACGATGCAACCCTATCCAGTTTGAGCTCATTGGATTAGTTTTGACAAGTACTTTGATACTATATGGTAACCAGGGTCTGATGATGGAGCCGGAAGGTGGCCATAGGAACTCCGTAATTAAACGATGCAACCCTATCGAGTTTGAGCTCATTGCATTAGTCTTGACGAGTACTTTGATACTATATGGTAACCAGGGTCTGATGTTGGAGTTGGAAGGTGGCCATAGGAACTCCGTAATTAAACGACGCAACCCCATCGAGTTTGGGCTCATTGGATTAGTCTTGACGAGTACTTTGATACTATATGGTAACCAGGGTCTGATGTTGGAGTTGGAAGGTGGCCATAGGAACTCCGTAATTAAACGACGCAACCCCATCGAGTTTGGGCTCATTGGATTAGTCTTGACGAGTACTTTGATACTATATGGTAACCAGGGTCTGATGTTGGAGCCGGAAGGTGGCCATAGGAACTCCGTAATTAAACGACGCAACCCCATCGAGTTTGGTCTCGTTTGTTAAATTAATGGGGTTGTTCCCATATTAATTAAATATGATTGATTGGATGCATGACTCAATTCCAAGGTGAGCACGTGCCGAGGGCTGAATGGTATGAGGGTGTATAAACATGTCTTGCCGCTAATGTTGCGCCTCCGGGGTACCAGGGCGAATCCTGTTGTATTGTAGCCCTTATACCTCTACAACGGACCTCTGGGGGGATGGACCGTTATTTGTCCTATACTCGTGGGAATAACATGAAGAAAACAGAAACAACTACACAAAGAAAACGACGCTTAGAGAAGGCGAAATTGAAGAGACAGGAGAAGATTGCTAATGAAAGTGATGTCCACAAGTGGCAACGCTTAGAAAAAATAAGTTTAGCTACTGCTAAACATAGAGAAAACGAATCGTTAGAACAACGCACACATAGGCAAAATAACGAGCTGAAGTTTTTACATCGGGGTATGCTGGCGTGCAATGCTGTGCTATGGCAATGAGCAATATCATAAGAGTGTCCATTACTCCACCTCAGCAGTGGAGCTAAAACACTCTTGATCAAAACATGATAGAAGGAGATTCACTGTATGTCAAACTGCGATTATTAAACGCTGAAAATCCTGCAGGTATCCAAATTGAAGAAGACGGTTATTTAGAAATGAGGCATTTCGATTTAGTAAAAGCTGGATTGGAAATATTTGGTCGTACATTTGCTCTAGAATATAAAAGTGACAGTTCTTTGTTCGGAAGTTTACGAGATTCGGTAAATCGCGACAGTATTGGTCTACCTTTAAAAGATGCTCTGTGCAGGTTATTCTTGACACATCAAACTGATAGCTATAAATATATAGCTGCTGGAAAATTGTTTGGGGTTATTTGTTTCGACCAAAAGTTTTATTTAACTGATATCAGATTGATATTAATAAATAATACACACGGACATTAACAAAACAGGAGGTTTTCCAAAAGAACTAAAAATATTTGTTGGTGCTAAAGTTAAAATTCAAAATTCAAAATTCAAAAATGCTTTATTTGCATAGGCTTATATACAGCTCTTACAAATCGTCATACATGAAAAATATAAATTATAGCTATGTATATTATACATGTTATTAAACATATATGTCGATACAAAAATATACAAAGAAATGAATAAATATAATGTGATTCTACCACCGGAATCGGAAAGTTGATTCTGACGAGAAGATCCGGCAAGAAACTCGCCAGTTACTCTTTTTAATCACCAATTTCTTTTTAAGTACAGTGTCATGGGTGTAGGCGAACAGTTTAGCATTTCCACAAATTCTTGTCATTTAAGTAATCATTAACTGTATAATAGGCTTTTGCCATTAAATAATTTTTAACATGTGTTTTAAATTTGGGCATTGGTAAATCAACAAGCTTTTGTGGTAACTTATTAAATATTTTAATACTCATTCCTACGAATGAATTACCAATCTTATGAAGTCTGAGATGTGAAACAGCAAGCTTGTGTTTATTTCTAGTATTTAGGTTATGGTTGTCGGATTTTCGAGGGAAGTTTTCTAAATTTTTATAAACATACATAATACAGTCAAAGATGTACTGTGATGCTAATGTTAAAATGTTAATTTCTTTGAACAAGTTTCTAAGCGAGTCTCGTGGTCTAAGTCCGTATATGGCCCTGACAGCTCGTTTCTGTAGCACAAAAATAGCTTGAATATCAGCCGCAGAGCCCCATAACAGCAGACCATAAGACATAACGCTATGGAAATAACTGAAATACACAAGTCTGGCTGCCTCAATATCGGTCAGATGTCTTATTTTTTTGACCGCATATGCAGCCGAACTAAGTCTCCCTGCCAGGGCTGCAATATGAGAACCCCACTGTAATTTTGAGTCTAACGTGACGCCTAGAAATACTGTAGAATTAATTACTTCAACATTTTGACTATTCATATTAATCCTAGTGCTGACCTGTCTTACGTTGGGCAATGTAAATTTGACACATTTAGTTTTTTTAGCATTGAGAAGTAAATTATTTGCAGTAAACCAATGTAGCACTTGAGTGAGAGCATTATTTACATCGTCAAAGTTATCTTTATGTCTATTAGTTTTGAAAATTAAAGAAGTATCATCTGCAAATAATACTATATCACACAAGTTTTTAGTAAAGTAAGGTAGGTCATTTACATATATAATAAACAGTAGGGGCCTCAATATCAAGCCCTGGGGCACTCCCATCTGTAAAAGGGCGCCAGAAGAATTAGTTCCATTAACATTGACTTTTTGAGTTCTATCACTTAGGTATGACCGTACCAAGCTCAGAGAGCTATCTGTGAGGCCGTAATGCTGTAGCTTCATTAATAATGTTTGGCGATTAACGCAGTCGAATGCTTTGGAAAGGTCACAAAATATACCTACAGCATCTTGCTTATTTTGCCATGCATCAAACATGTGCTTGATGAGTGCAACTCCCGCATCAGTAGTAGATTTGCCTTTAGTAAATCCAAATTGTTTATTATGCAATAATTTGTTTAGATTAAAATGACCCAATAATTGATGGAATATAACTTTTTCATATATTTTACTAAGGGCAGGTAAAATGGACATTGGTCTGTAATTAGATGGGTCACTTCTATCACCTGATTTGAAAAGTGGTAGAACTTTGCTATATTTCATCAGATTTGGAAATTGACCAATATCTACGCATTCATTAAATATTACAGATAAATATGGGGCAATGATTTTTATTATATTTTTTAATATTTCTACTGATATTCCCCACAAATCTTCTGTTTTCTTTACGTTGATGTCTTTAAAAGTTTTTAAGTATAGTTTCCGGGTTGATGTGATGGAAACTAAAAGAAGTCAGGCACTCGTCCACACTCGATTGAAGAAGACAATTAGCAAGCTGAGGACTAGAATTTAAGTTACTAGTGGTAATAAGAGGTATATTAGCAAAGAAAGATTCAAATGCCTTTGCTATTTCTACGTCCTCGTTGAGTTGTTTATTATCAATTTTCAAAGAGTACTTGAGGTCTTGAGTAGTATTTTTACAAGTCTCTTTATTGAGTTATGTTGAGGTCTAACGTTGACGTTGCTAAGGGACTTGTGAATGGAGCAACAGGTCATATCACTGAAATCATATGGCCGTATTACAGACGTGCTCAACTATACGATAGCGATGTACCATCGGTTCGCGTAGACTTTGGTAACGATGGCATTCACATAATACACCCTAAATTTATGCACGACTTATTGCACGAAGAGGGCGCTGCAGTGCGCACGAATAGGCTACTGTCCTGTATTTACTTAATTAATTATGTAAATAATGTGTTGAATTCCACGATTCGTAGTAAAGTCGAAAGACAATTATAGTACTGATCTCAATTAGTGAAAGTGACGTTCATCTCAGTGGTTTTCAAGACTTATTGTGACTATTTACAATTTGCTGTGGTCAACAACGCTTGGTGCTTAATTTAATATATTTAAGTGAGACGTACCTGAAAGTGCAGTATAAACTATAAACAATATTCTTTTGTGACAACTCATCATCGTATTATGCTTAAATACTGTATTCTTGGTGGAGATTGAAATTCATAACCTCTAATATCTGGTGTGAATTAGTCATCCATCAGAGGAAATTTACACCGCATCGAGCTACGCACTGGTCGCAGATCAAGTTCAGATACGGTGCTATAGAGGGCATAGAAAGTCTGTTTGTATAAAGCTCTGCAAGATGCCTAATCAATCCACCGCCTCGGCTGACTGCGCCGGATGCAATAAACCGCTGCCCAGGAGTGAATATTTGCGCTGCAATATATGTTGTGCTGCTTACGATTTGGATTGCATTAATATGAGTACCCAACGGTTTAACTCGTTTTACAAGTTAGATAAAAAACGTCGTGAATCCTGGAAATGTCCTGAATGTATGTGTAAAAAACCTAAGAGTGGGAATCAAAATACTCCGGTTAGACCAATATTGTCGCCAGAGCAAATAAGTAATGTGACTCAAAGGTGTAAGTCGGCGCCAGGGGATGTCTCTGATGACAGTGGAGATCATAATTCTGAGGAGGGATCGACAGAGGTCCCCGAGGATGCGATGTCTGAGTTCAAAAAAATATGTGAGGAGTTACGTGCTATGCGCTCAGAGATGAGTATGTTTCGCTCAGCTATTTCGGAGCTTACGGCCGCCATCAAAACACAAAACTCACGTCTAGATTCGCTGGAAAATCGGATTGACACCCTAGAAGCCAAGAGGACTGGTATATCGGATGGAAGTGTATCGGGATTGGAGGCAAAAATTGCACAACTCGAACTCGAGATCGATGAGAGGGATCAAGAAATGCTGGGAAATGATGTTGAGATTGCGGGCTTCCCGGAGACCAATAACGAAAACACTTCTCACGTTATACTCACTATAGCCCAAAAGTTAGGTCTGCCTCTTGATGAACGAGATGTGGTGAGTGCTAAGCGGGTGGGTGCTCCTCGTCAAGCAGTTGCACTGGCGGGGGACGTGGGAGCGGCGATGCGGCCGCGGCCTATCGCCGTGCGCCTGGCCCGACGCTCGCTGCGGGACGCGCTTCTGGATGCCGCGCGCGTTCGTCGACACCTCACTACTGATGATGCCTACATGCCGGGGGTGTCCCCTTCTCCGCGCTTATTCTATATCAACGAGCGTCTCACCCGCCGCAACCGACAGTTGTTCCAGAAGACAAGAGAGGCTGCCAAGCGTTTAAACTGGAAATATGTATGGACGCGTGATGGCAGAGTCTTCGTACGTCAGGAAAGCGGTAAAGCGCGGCATCGAATTCGTACGGATAGTGACTTGGTTAGGGTTTTTGGGGATGTTGCTGTTAGTGATACTAAGCCATCATGTTAATGTTGTACACCATGTCAAGTGTTGCGAATAGTAATATCCACAGTTGTTTTATTATTATTCTCGGAGATTTTAACCTCAATTTTGAGAATTGTTACGCTTGAGCACAGATCTACATTGTACTATCAGACTGGTTTTACATTGGAAGGTATTGTCTTGGTTTATTGTTTAGTGGTCAACCTGGTGATATGTCGCAACAGTTTAAAGTTCCTATTATATGAATATGACATTTGTTTTGTGTATTGTGATTGTGTAGCAGGAGTACCTCACTTTTTCTCAATTTTTTATAATAATTGTGTCACATTACTGTTGCATGTTAACAATTGCAATCCTATGGTTCAGAAACTTGAAAACATTTTGTTATGTCACGCGAAAATATTATTACGTGTACTCTTAGCAATGTTTGATAATAAGAGTATTATATTACTTATTTTTTGTCTAGTACCCGTTGGTAATATTAGAATCACTGTAAAACATCATTATTTTTGTTCGTTAAGAACATGTACATTATTTACAATGATTAATGATAGATATTTTTTCTCCGCAATTTTTAATATTCATCCAATATTTGTATATGTAAATATCCGCCACTTAACAGTGTTAAAACAATATCTAATTAACTTAAAGTTGATCCTGATTTCATTTTCATTCATTTTACAATTTATAAAACGCAAATATTTAAAGCTTGGCCTTTTAAACCCTGGCTCTCTTGGCACGCGGCACGAGGAGTTTTTGGTCGCGTTGGAGACTCGGCAAGTGGACATTATGGCCATTAACGAGACGTGGCTTAGGGTTGGAGAAGAGCGACGAGCGCCGGCTCCACCGGGGTACAGGCTACGTCACATCCCGCGACCCTCAAGTGTCCGTACGCGTGGGGGGTGTTGGGTTCTACATCCGCAATGGGATCTATGCTAGGCAAATCAAACCTCCGCAGGCTGACAACGTGGAACAAATGTGGCTGGGTGTTTCCCTGAATGGAGTCAAGTTAGCCATAGGTACTGCTTATCGCCCCCCTTGGCTGAATGTTGACACGTTTATTGATGCGTTTACAGAAACTATAAACTCGCTTGGCTCGTTTGACTATGTTATTCTGATGGGTGATTTCAATGTCAATTTTCTTGTTCCTAACGACCCTAATGCTAGGAAGCTTAGCTCTTTTTTTCAATACTCGAACCTTGTTCAATATGTTACACTGCCGACACACTTTACAGATCGCTCTGAGACATTGATTGACTTGATCTGTAGTTCCATCAATGTATTCGATATATCTGTTGATTATATACCAGACCTGAGTAGCCATGCTTTTGTTTCGTGCAATTTACGTCTTAATAAACCGAAATTTCCTCAAAGGTGGATTACTTATAGACCGATCAAAAGTATAGATTATAAAGAATTTGACAGCCTCGTCAACTCGATTTCCTGGGAGCGACTTCTTAGTGAGGATGTGAACCAGGCTGTGCTATCGTTTAATGCTTACATACTGCACATATTTGACATTCATGCCCCAGTTATGAAATCTCTTATCAAACGCCGAAGTCATCCTTGGATTACACCAACCATTAGGGAGATGATGAAGTTGAGAGACGATGCTCACTCTAAAAGCCGTCTGACGGGGCTCGCTGGTGACGTTAAATATTATAAAGATATTAAATCTATGGTAAGTAAAGCAATGGCAGCAGAGAAATCAGCATATTTTTATCATAATATTACACACAAGGTTAATAACTCCAAAATATTATGGAGAAATATAAAACGAGATATAGCTGACTTCAAAAGCAAGATGTGCCTACCTTCTATTATTAATAACCCTAATTCAATAAATGAGCACTTTTTATCTACTCCCGGTAATACTCTTTGTCAGAACTTACGTATTTTGAATATCACCGTTTCGGGCCCGCAACTTTCAAACTTAAAACTGTAGACACAAACTGTGTATCAAAAATAGTTTTAAATATTTCGAGTAATGCGGAGGGAATGGACGGTATTACACGTGATATGATATTGCTAACACTGCCTAGGACCCTCGAAATCATAACTGCTATTGTTAACAAATCTATACTAAATTGTACTTTTCCTGATATTTGGAAAGCAGCTTTAGTAAAACCCATTCCTAAAATTAACAACCCTTGTGATCTGAAAGATTTGAGGCCAATAAGTATACTCCCGTTCATGTCGAAGATAATTGAAAAAATTGTGTGCACGCAGATCACTGAGTTTTTGGACAGAAACAACATTCTTCCGGAGAGACAGTCTGGATTTCGAGCTCGGCGTAGCACGGCAACCGCTCTTATGGATGTCGTTGATAGGATACTAACTGGACAAGATGAGGGAAAGGGAACTCTATTAGTTCTCCTTGATTTTTCTCGTGCTTTTGACACTATTAATCATAGTCTTTTGTTGTCAAAGCTTGCATTTTATGGGTTCGATACTGATGCGTTGAGGTGGATTTCCAGCTACCTTAGTGATAGATCGCAATGCGTTCAAACTGATGACGAAAATGGTGTCAAATCACGCTCAGAAACACTTTCGCTGACACGAGGCATTCCGCAAGGTTCTATTTTGGGACCAATACTCTTCATTTTGTACAGTGCTGATTTAACTGATTGCATACAGAATTGTTCATATCATATTTATGCCGATGATGTCCAACTGTATCTTTCTTTTAAGACTAGTGAAACCCAAAAAGCTACGAGTAGTATAAATGAGGATCTGGAGCGCATCAGTCAGTGGGCTAATAAGAATTCGTTGGTGTTAAACCCTGTCAAGTCTAAGTTTCTTATATTGGGCTCTCTTGCTCGGATTAATAGTGTCAAATCATTTAACCCAATAATTAAAATTGGAGATTCGACTATCGACCAGGTAACCGAAGCACGCAACCTCGGAGTTCTTATGGATAGCCAGCTAAAATTCCATAATCATGTTGTAGGAGTCGTTAAAAATTGCTTTTACAGGCTCAAAGTACTATATAAGGTCCGTGATTACTTGGATGAAACTGTTAGAGTAAAACTATGTGAAAGTTTGATTCTTTCTAAACTTAATTACGCGGATACAGTCATAGGTGAGTGTCTATTTGGCTACACCAAAAAGCTCATACAACGAGTCCAAAATTCCTGTGCCAGATTTTGCTTCAATATCCCACGCAGGGCTCATGTAACTCCGTTTCTGAACCGTAAAAACCTAATGAACATGAAATCCAGGCGCTCCTTTCATTTTGCTTGTTTGTTGTTCGGCGTAATTAAAACTGAGACACCTTCATACTTGTTTAAGAAGCTTATCTTTTCTGGCCGCCAGGTAAGAGCTGCTTCTCGACTGCTTTGTCCTTACCACGAGACAGCAGCGTTTCGTGGTAGTTTTAGATACTGTGCCACGAAATGCTGGAACAATATTCCCCCACCATTAAGAAACTCTCAATCCATTAAGTCCTTCAGTGTAAATTACAAAGAGTTTATTTTGGAATCGCAGAGGAGTAGTTCTTAGCTTGGGTTTATTGTTGTGAGTTATATGAAGTACCTCCTTGCCTATAATGATTTGACGTTGGCTACTCTATTTACACCAATTTCATGAATTAGTCTGGATTTGTTGTTGATGTTGTTTGATAAAAATTTGTACCTGAACTATTTTCTAATTTTAGCTTCTACTTTATGTTGTACCTTTTGGTTGTGCATAATACAGTGTTTCTCGTGCGCATCGCAGTGGTCTCTCGAGGTGTTCACGGAAGACCAGCGTCGCGGCGTCAGTAGACGACACGATATTATGCTGAGTGAACGCCTTTTTCACTGACACTATGTATAAGTACTTTTTTTATATAAATTTTTCTATGTTTTTGTCAGGAAATAAATTATTTTCTATTTCTATTTCTATTTCTAAATCAGTTCAATTTCCTGCTAAATTTAATCACGGCACAGCTGAAAGAAGAATGCTCCCGATTGTCTTGTCTTGGGCTTCAACTGTGAATAAAATGCAGGGAACTACTGTAGATCATGCTGTTATTTATCTAGGCTCCAAATTGTTCGCTGCTGGTCAAGCTTATGTAGCTTTAAGCCGAGTTAGGTCTTTAGCAGGTCTTCAAATCGAAGAACTTGACTGCTCCAAGTTGACGTCGAAGAAACCTTGTAATGTTGATGCATTAAAAGATATGGATAGAATGAGAAACGTTACAAATAACTAACAAGTGATTACATAATTTCAACATTATTGATATTTAAATCAGTACATATTACATATCATGTGAACGAACTACGGACTTCATAACGGAATAACGCTGCTTCGCGCTGCGAACTACGTCGTAGTAAATCTGGAATTAAAAATAGAGGTACTAAAAAGTTAAAAGTAAAATTAAAGAAAAAAAAACCTTTTTAAAAACAAGCTTTTATTATTTGTTTATAAAATGAACTAAAAAGTTAAAAATAAATTAACTCTAAAAAGAAATATAACACTTTGTAACTTGATTGTAACCTTTAACGACAAATAAGCGTCTTCGTCTAGGACAAAATAATTCCATATTGTACAAATTTATTTAATTTTAACACTAAAACTTTTCACCATACATAATTATTGAATCACGTCCCCCCTCTTTATCATAGTCCCCCATTTATAAATAAAAGCGTGTTACATTTAATACAACACAACATTTTCCTCAAGCTATCACAATGTAACACGCTTTCATTTATAAATGGGGACTACGATAAAGAGGGGGGGACGAGATTCAATAATTATGTATGGTGAAAAGTTTTAGTGTTAAAATAAAATTAATGAAAAAAAAACCTTTTTAAGAACAAGCTTTTATTATTTGTTTATAAAATGAACTAAAAAGTTAAAAATAAATTAACTCTAAAAAGAAATATAACACTTTGTAACTTGATTGTAACCTTTAACGACAAATAAGCGTCTTCGTCTAGGACAAAATAATTCCATATTGTAATACGATAAAGAGGGGGGGACGAGATTCAATAATTATGTATGGTGAAAAGTTTTAGTGTTAAAATTAAATAAATTTGTACAATATGGAATTATTTTGTCCTAGACGAAGACGCTTATTTGTCGTTAAAGGTTACAATCAAGTTACAAAGTGTTATATTTCTTTTTAGAGTTATTTATTTTTAACTTTTTAGTTCATTTTATAAACAAATAATAAAAGTTTGTTTTTAAAAAGGTTTTTTTTTCTTTAATTTTATTTTATGTAGCTCAGGCTATCTGGACAAATCTTCAGAAAAGTTTACATAATTATGAGACCCTACCCTTATTTTAATTTTGGTAACGCCACAAAATCTTGGATAATCAATTGAAACGGTGTGTGTCCAGCCAGCATGAAAAAACAATTTTCGTCGGTCACTCAATCTAGGGAACGGAAGTGATTTTGATGATTTTTTGCATATCAGCAGACGTCACATTGTGACACACATCAAACTTGTGACGGGCGTTTGTGATATGGACAGAGGTTATTAATATAAATATACAACGGTTTAGTTAATGCGTAGTGATTATATTCTCTTTGGGTTTAGTAGAAAAATGCTAAAATCTGTGTCCAGCCAGCTTTTTCAAGAATTTACGTAAAAATCTTCTGGTTGGCACCTCTGAATTTCGATAACTCCGTTATGATCGAATATGGTTACTTTTACTACTCTATGCTAGAAGTGATAAACGAGCAAGCGGCTCACCTGATAGCAATCACCGCCCCACATGAACATCTGCGAGATCAGAAACGTCACTGATGCGTTGCCTTTTAGAAAGGAGTGCACTCTAAGAAGCTGTCAGGAAATCCAAACTATTCCACAAAACTGAGGTACGTGGTAGAAAAATCCGCGAGAAAAGCACAGTACTAGACCGCCATCCATCGAGATGATGAGGATAGAAAGACAATCGCTGGCGTGTGGTTTAATGTGAGAATTCAGCTGCAGAGTGTAGATCGAACAGTTTCTCAGAGCAGTCCTCGTGATAAATACCGTTAAGAATGCTGAGGGAAGTTATATTACGCCGCAGTACTAAAGAATCAAGCCTACTATAAAGCGTCTTGTCAAAGTTTGGATTCAAAATCAAAATCAAATAATTCTTTATTTGCATAGGCTTGTAAACAGCACCTACAAATCGTCATACATTTGAATGATATAAGACTATTTATAAGTACTTATGTAATAATTGTTACATGTTAATACATATATGTGTTGATACATAAAATATACTAAAAAAGTAAATAAACATAATGCGATTCTACCACTGGCTCGGAAAGTTTTTCTGGTCGAGAAGATCCGATAAGAAACTCGCCAGTTACTCTTTTTAATCGCCAACTTTTTATACGAAATGGTTTATTATCCTCATACCAAGTCATACAGTCTAATGCAACACAAAATAGAATGAAGCAAATTAAAAGCTAAATATGAGGTAAACCGAAGCGGACCAGTCCCCAAAGGTGGCACCTGTTCACAAGTGTGACGTATGTGTCAGCCATCATTTCACTCAACCAAATTAGAGGGAATGTAATGACCGCCAAATAACGTCACCACCTCAGAGACATTTGAGTGAGCATGACTACTTAGGTTCCCCTCATAGGTCACAGAGTAGTAGTTACTTAATCCAATACTAATAACCTGCAAGACGAGGTGTACAATAGTAGGTCGTTAGCATCTTGTCAACTGTTGAATAATCAAGACTAACCAATTTGTATACAATAATAAATGCTGCTAAGCCTAATTTACTAAAATGTATTGATTATATTATAATAATAATATTCCAGTAACTATTTATAACAAATATTTACTGGAATGGATTGCATATGATATGTGGGTTTTGCATTTATTTACCATAATACGATAACAACTAATATTTATCACATCTACATATAGATAGATAGATAGATATTCTTTATTGCACAAAAATAAAATACAAGCATGATACAACAACAGCAACAGACAGTACAATAAGGCGGTCTTATCGCTTGTAGCGATTTCTTCCAGACAACTATACTAATAATAAAGAGGTAAAAATTCTAACAACTAAGCTTTTAGGTAAGATATTGGTTCAGTTTGAAAATATTTTCCAAAACGCAGTTAGGCCGGGCCCACAGATATTACAATGCGTGGGCGGGCCACTAACATGGACTAATATATGGCTGTATAATTAGTCCATGCCACTAGTAAATCATATATGGAACAACGAATTATCAAACGAGCCATTATCCACAGATCCAATAACGTCCAAAGAGGATTACCTCGTCCAGGATTATTGTGTACGGCGTGAGCCACATAAAAATTCACAGGAACGTACGAGCTGCCATGTTGTTAAGCCGTTAAGCCTCCCTGCCAAGTATACCTAACGTACTACGATGACCTGTTTAGCGCAGTAGTTTTTGCGCCTGTTAAGACGCAAGGATCGCGGGTTTGATTCCTGTAATAAATGTTTAATGACGAAACAGATATTTGTGTTGGTTCTGGGTGTTCGTGGTAGGTACCTTCGTTGTTCCTAGTTTCCATAGTACAAGGAAAAACCTTAGTTTAAAACCAGGACCATGTCTGTGATGTTGTCCCAATTTATTTATTTCAATACAAATCATTAACTTGATATTGCTTAGATCCGTAAGATAAATTTTCTCTACTATCAAATGTCATTTGCCTGAAGGTTGTTTCGTAGAAATTGCTTTTTTTATGACATAGGTGGCAGGGTAACCTATATTACTTTCGAATCTTACATATTCGAATTTCAAAACTTCGAAAACAGTATATTGAAGTTTTGAATCGAAGATGGGTCGTTCTTCTTTTTTATCGACAACGAGTCAAACTTAGATATCAACATTTAACTTTAATATAACAGACTAAAAATGATAAATAGTATGTCCTAAATATTCGTTAATGTACTATTTTACAGATGAACTATTACATGATGTAAAATTTAATTGACAAAGAATACTTTTTGATTGAAATGAACACCTCTGTCACGTCCCCCGTAATTAGTGTCATTTACACCTCTGTCACGCTTTATATATTTTTTTTACATTGTTAAATCAACTATAGTACCTACGAGGCGATAAAATAATGTCATTGTTTCATGGTAAATAAGGAATATCCTGAGGGTGTAATGTATATTTTTTTATATAATAAATTACTTCATATTCAGAGTTGTTGAAAGCTGGAGGATTACCCGTACTGAGGGAACTCCAAAAGCTCTTTAACGATGTCCTCTTCGAAGGGAGAACTCCAGAGGCGTGGAGTAAGAGTGTGGTCGTCTTGTTTTTCAAAAAAGGGGACAAAACCCTTTTGAAGAACTATCGACCCATTTCCCTTTTAAGCCACGTCTATAAGCTGTTCTCAAGAGTGATCACGAACCGTCTTGCGCGGAGACTCGACGAATTCCAACCACCGGAACAGGCTGGGTTTCGGAGCGGATACGGCACCATAGATCACATCCACACAGTGCGGCAGATTATACAGAAGACAGAAGAGTATAATCAGCCCCTGTGTCTAGCATTTGTGGATTATGAGAAAGCCTTTGACTCGGTTGAAATCTGGTCTGTTCTGGAGTCCCTGCAGCGATGCCAAGTCGATTGGCGATATATCCAGGTGATGAAATGTCTCTATGATGCCGCTACTATGTCCGTCCAAGTACAGAATCAGCAAACAAGTCCTATACCATTGCATCGAGGAGTGAGACAAGGGGACGTCATCTCCCCGAAATTGTTCACAAATGCAATGGAGGATATGTTCAAGACGCTGAACTGGAAGAGACGTGGCATCAACATCAATGGCGAATACATCTCTCACCTGCGATTTGCTGACGACATCGTCATAATGGCAGAAACGCTGCAGGACCTACAACAGATGCTGAATGACCTGGCTGACTCTTCTAAATGCATCGGCCTACGGATGAACTTGGACAAAACCAAGGTCATGTTCAATGAACATGTTCTACCGGAACCGATTGCAATTCACGGTGCCGTTCTTGAAGTTGTTCAAAAATACGTATACCTCGGGCAGACTTTGCAATTGGGTAAAAACAACCTCGAGGATGAGGTGAATAGGAGAATCCAGTTAGGTTGGGCAGCATTTGGAAAACTACGTCGTGTCTTCGTATCGTCGATACCACAGTGCCTAAAGACGAAAGTCTTCAATCAGTGCGTCCTACCCGTCATGACATACGGAGCCGAAACGTGGACACTTACGGTACGGCTGGTCCACAAGTTAAAGGTCGCTCAGCGGGCTATGGAACGAGCAATGCTCGGCGTCTCTCTCCGAGATCGAATCCGAAATGAGGTGATCCGGCAGAGAACCAAAGTTATCGACATTGCTCACCGGATTAGCAAGCTTAAGTGGCAGTGGGCTGGCCATATTAGCCGCAGAACCGACAACCGATGGGGTAAACGAGTTCTGGAGTGGAGACCGCGTCTTGGCAAACGTAATGTAGGACACCCTCTGGCTAGGTGGGAGGACGATCTGCGCGGGATGGCTGGCAAGAGCTGGATGCGAGAAGCCATGGATAGATCACAGTGGCGAACAATTGGAGAGGCCTACGTCCAGCAGTGGACTGCGATAGGCTGATGATGATGATGATGATGGAAACATTGGTTTACTTAGTGCTCGATTTTGCGCTTCAAAATGTATTGACAGAAGCGAATCGCTGCAAAACCGACTCCACCTAGTCTTGTCTGCCCCTAGACATGCTACCCCTAGAGTGTAATTCAAACCCGCGTACGCGCGGAAGGGCGAGGCGGCCCGCGAGCTGGTGGTTTTTGCTCGCCACCGCGGCTGAGGCTGGCTGGCGAAGCCGGCCAATAAGCTGAAGCTGCGGTGTCGAGCGAGAATCATCTGCGACGGTATGCTCGCGTGGGACCGCTGAAGCCTTGCAGCGCCGGAGCCGTGACAGAAACAATGCATGCTGCATACTTGAATGCCTGCTTGCATGCATGCCCGGTTGCATGCATGCTGCATGCATGCATAATAAGCAATTTTTGTATAAACTTATTTGTCTTTTAATAACATAGAAAACGATTTTCTGGAAATTAATTCGTCTAAAATATGTTTATCTATCAAAGGTTGAGGAATATTTAAAAACGTATACATTTAAAAAAATATGTTATTTGAAAATCTATATATCAGCAATATGTCAATCGTTTTTTCAGTCAAATGAAAATATGGAAAAGAAAAATGTGGCAAAACGTTTTCGCTGTAATGAAATTCGCACTAAAAACATTCGAATTTAAGATAGGTAACCAGGTGGTAGATGAACAGACAGATCACCTGATGATAAGCGGTTGCCGCTATCTATGGACAACCGCAACACCAGAGGAGTCACGACTGCGTTGCCAACCTTTAAACTCCCCTTCCCCCCGGATTGGGCCTCCTGTACCCTCACTTACGCAGCGAAACATAGCACATTTGCTCACAGTGGCCGTAGTAGTACTCCGGTCGAGCCGGTCCATTCATGCCGAAGCATGGCTCTCCCACGGGGATCTACTTTTTATTGCCGAACTTTTTATGTCATAATATTGAATTGCATAATATCGAATGGCAGAAACTTCATTTCGCCGAAAATCTTTTGGCACGTACTCAGTAAGCACATACTCAAAACGCATAATTTTGTAAGGCTGAATCATCTTTAGGCATAAGTTCAATATCCATAATAATGAAAACAGAACTTTTGTACGCAGAAAGTTTACTTGTAGAATCATCCTAAGGCATACTTTTCTTATCCATAATATGAAAAAGCAGAAACATCGTAGGTCATAAAGTTTACTTTCAGAATCATCTTTATGCATACTTTTCATATCATTGAGCCAAGACTCTTGTCTCTTTCTACTTTGGCAATGCAAGCATGATTTCTGTCACGGCTCTGGCGCTGCGAGGCTCCGGCGGACGACGTTTACCAAACAAAAATATGCGAAATTAAAATATGGATAAGGAAATTATGCTAAATAAAATTCTACATTCTTATAAATATGCCATTGTAAATTCGGCCAAAAAAACATTCGGCCAAACAACAATTATCCTAAACAATTTTTATGCGTTAAAAATATTCGACTAAATAAAAATATGCCAAGTGTGTTCTGCCAAGTGAAATTCGGAACAACGAAATTCGGCCAGATAGAGGAAACCCCTCTATGGTCTCCCACAGCATTAGTAGACGTCCGTCAAAAGTGTACGTTAAATTTTCTGTATCTCCTTATGTTGTGTATTCCGAAAAATAAAGTATACGTAAATTCTTAAACAAGTTACCGAACCCATAACCTTTCACGTTTCCACCATTTTTGAAGTGCGTTATTTACATAAGTACCTACTAGTTTAATATCGTCTTAAGGCGACGAGTAGCCCCCTAAATAGCGACACTATTCGTTTTTAATTGTTAGCTACTAAACCGGGTCTATTTTAAACAATTTCGGGCTTACAACCTCTCGACCAACACTTATACTAAATAAATTTGGATTAAGTGTTAGTATAATTTAATGTTTTATTGTTAAAATTGATGAGCTCCTTTTGTCCTTTTCTTTCTTTTGTTTTTGTCTGAGATACAGAATATTCCTAGTTCAGGCAACAAACTTAAAATAAGTTGCCTTAGTATAAGTAGATTATAAGTATTTATATTATTCTCGTGGTTTTTCAATAAAAAAAAATATTTATTTATACTATTTATTAAATAACCATGCACAAACGTTGGGTCCGTTTTTGTATTCGAAAAATTAACTACCGCCAAAAGCGGCCACTTTTAGCGTGAATCAATTTTTTGCGTACAAATGTTGGGTCCTCATTTGTGCATGGTTATTTAATAAATACTGTAATACAAGTGTTTGCCGAGAGGTTGTAATCCAGAAATTGTTTAAAATAGATCCGGTTTAGTAGCTAAAAATTAAAATCAATTGGCGTCGCTAGTGTGTCCTACCCGTCACCTTAAGACAACGCAAAAGTCTTAAAAAATATTCCCTAGTTAGCTCAACACTGTGCGGGCAACTAGTTTCCATATATTTTGAAAGAATTTCAGGATGCAACTAAGTGAAGCGAAGCGCAATATTAGCAGTTTACTGCACAAACATCCGACGACAAATAACATTTTTATTTTAATAGCATTGTTATTGTTCGGAGCTGAAACTTTACAGAGCGTAGAAACACTGTACGTATGAAGTAATATTATACAGTACTTACTTAGTTTCACCAAGGCCGCTCAGCGAGTTTTTAGTCTAATCGTACCACTTACCATCAGGTGAGCCGTCTGCTCGTTTATCCGCCATGATGTAAAAAAAATCTTTAGTTGGTTAGGGTTGTCACTTTGCGCCTTGTGGCTAGGGGCGTTTAAGAATACTGCCAAGGTTTTCCCGGCCTGTCGTAAGAGGCGACTAAACGGGCTTTCAGAGTACGTGACCGTACCCACTGCTTGGAAGTGGCTTGCTCAGCATATGACTCCGCGGGGGACGACATTACCGGTTGTCCTGGTAGGTCGTTGAAGGGCTGTATTGCGCCAGATAGGGGTGAAGCGGCGAGCGGGATTTGCGGTACGGTCTAGTCCCGGCTGTGGGGTTTCAAACCGCGATTGCACGGAGAAGACCTTGTTCCCTACATGTAGCAAGGTGACGGCCATGATGACTTCCCCTGGGTAAAAAAGGCTTGTCACTTTCTGCCCTGTGGATAGGGGTGTTTAGAATACTGCCACGATATTCTCAGGCTGTGGTACGAGGCGACTGATAGGGTCTTTGGAGTACGGGAGCATACCTACTACTGGGGAGTGGCTTGCTCAGCACACGACTCCGTGACTACGTTACTGGGTGTCATATTACGTCATATACACGAGAAGGGCTAGCGCGACGAGCGCGATTATCGGTACGGTATACTCCCGGTTTTACTTTTTACGGTAAATTTAACACCCAAACACACACCAATACACACACGCAAACGCACTCGCTCACACACTACGCAAACACGTACCTAGGTTTACATGTATTTTAATTTGTTGCATGTTTTAAAAGACCCATTTGCACGCATACACACACATTCGCACACACATACATGCGCACACACACTAATGCATACAAACTTCGTCTGATTCGGTTCACCTCATAATATTTATTTTATTATTTTCTTTTGTATTACAATTAAACTGTTTGGCTTGTTATGATGATGACAAAACATTGTATGAAAGTTTAGCGATTAAAAAATATATTTTGAGAAACTCCTCCTTTTTTTGAAGTCAGTTAAAAAAGAGTAACTGGCGAGTTTCCTGCCGGATCTTCTCGACCAGAAACAACTTTAAGAGCCGTTGGTGGAATTGCATTATGTTTATTTTTTTTAGTAATACGTATTAACATGTAAATTATACATAAGTACTTATAAACAATTTTAAATTATTCAAATGTATGACGATTTGTATGTGCCGTGTTCAAGCCTATGCAAATAAAGAATTTATTGATTTTGAAAACAGACGCGCGCACACACATTTACTCGTACACATTTTTAATCCTGTTGGATCTTATGAAACTGTCGGAAGCTTTGTGTGACGATTATGCACGCTGCAAGCAAATTTAACTACCGCTTTACGATGTTCCCGGGTCAAAGTGCATCGCCGGGTCGTGACTCGGTCGCCGATGCACTCTGCACCCCGATGAGATATGGGTAGAAACTTTCTAAGTGGATTTTTACTGGAATGAGAATTGATGTTCACTCCGACGAGTTTTATAGTTTAATAACGGTACAGTTTGTTTATGAGCCTTATCCTACGTCGCTTGCTGACATAAAAACACAGTATTTCAACAGTTAATAGTAAATGATCTTATGACAGATAAGTTGTTTAAAATGGTAAGTATGTTTGAAGGTAAGTTACTGTTAGACTCGTGCCAGTCAATGTCATATCTCATTCATAATAAATTAATTATAGACTCTACATTGCGTTGACTGTAATATCTTAATGACGAATAAGTTTTAAATGTTGTTCTAAGTATCTGAAGGTGAATAGGACAGTTCAAACGTTTCGTATCATGCATCCATCTATCTACAAATAAAAATATTAAGTTCAAAAAATCATTAACTTTTTTGTGATTTCATTAACAAGTCTTAATCTTTCTTAATTAATCTGAACAAGAACTTAACTTAGAATACTTAGAATACTCGTAGTTATCACCAATAAAATTTGTAAAAAATATCTTGTGAATTGCATAATGCGCTAATCGGAATTTTCGCTCATACGGATTGATACAAAAAAATGCAATAAGTCAGTAATTGGTATGGCAGCCATCTTACCATCGAATCACGATTATTGTCTCGTGCAAAATATGTCCGCATGAATTGCATTACGGACCAAACTAGTAAATCCTCTTGGTGACGAAGGTGGTTCCAACATGTTGCTATTTTTCAGATGAATAAGATGCATTATTATTTCATTACTTGTGATTTATTGCGTGTGTACTACTAAACATATTTACATATTGTATTCCATATCCAGTTAAAATCCATAGTTAAAACGTTGATTACAATTAAAAATTAAATAATTAAAAGCGCGATGCATCACTGTGCCTATGTTTCGCTGCGTGAGTGAGGGTACCGGAGGCCCAATCCGAAGGAAAAGGGGGATTAAAGGTTGGCAGCGCACTTGTGACTCCACTGGTGTCACGAGTGTCCATGGGCGGTAGCAATTGCTTACCATAAGGTGATCCGTCTGCTCGTCTGCCACCTATCATATAAAAGAAAATCAAAATATTCTCGATTCTTAAAAATATTGGTAAGGTTTATAAGGAGCGGCTCACCTTTAATGTCAAAATAGAACTGTCCTATTCACCTTCATATACTGAATGGACTATAGTAGAATAATTGTTTAGATCCATGTTCACCAATACATCCTGTATATTATTAGACAACTTATTTAGTTCCGGATGCAAGTTTGACGAGTTTGCATCCGGCAGAATAGCACAACTTCGATGTTTGTTAGCAAATGCAACGGAAGTCGGTTACATTATTCCGAGCCATTAACGTGAAATAAACCATTTTGTGCAGACTAAGAGAAATCTTGCAAAACTTACAATATATTGGCTTAGAGCTAGATTCACCGACGCGAAAACTTTCCCATTGCCTTGCAAATTTTTATGTAAAAACAAATGACAAAATCTTTTATTCTTATTCTTAAATTACTTTTCATCTTCAATAGACGTAAAACATCGGCCAAGTGTGAGTCGTACATGATGGGTTTTTCTTCTTCACTTTATCGTGTAAATAACCGGTTGCGACCAAAACTATCGCTTAGGAGTCCAGGGTGCGCTAAAACCATGATCTAAGACCAGGCCAGACTCCCCTAATCCTGAATCATGATTCAGGACTGGAAATCTCAATGAAGCGACTGCCGTCTGATATTCGCAACTCTTTTCGTCAATTCTTCAACAATGCTATTTTCGGTTGTTAAAATTCTGTAATTTTACAAAAGTCTAAATAAAACATTGATGTACAGTCAATTCCAAAAATATGTATACACTTTAGGACGTTGTCACAATATATAAAATAAGAAAGTAGACCTCTACTTTCTTATAGGTAAGTATTGTGACAAGGTCCTAAAGTGTATACATATTTTTGGAGTTGACTCTACCTATTCCTTAATTTTTATATAAAAAAACCGCTCTGAATCCTAAAAATATAATATTCAATTTAATTGATTCAAACAACAAAATCTATTAAATATTAGTGTTTTGTTCTTTTACACCTCGCAATATTCTACATGCAAGCATGGTCGAATATAACGCAGATGTGCGAATGCATCCGGCTTGCAACATTCTGAATATCGCATGGTATAGGTCCTTTACATGACAGCAAGTCCAGGTGGCAGTGGCTTGGGATCATCAACATGGTCTTCTGTGGTCACTTGATGTCGCGCGCGCAGCCTGCCACCGGACCGCAACGCCATCTGTGCGATGTGTCTGTGTTAGAAATGTCCGAGCGATTTAGAGGCTAGGGCAGCCAACTGAATAATTGAAAAGATGAATCGATAAGACTATCGATAGTTAACTTCATATCAATAGTATCGATAGTCTATTGATAGTTGACGTCATATACATAGTATCGATAGTTCACGTCATACTGATAGCGATCTTGTTATACTGCGTTAATAATAATAATAAATAATAATATCCCCAACTGATTTCGGCTAAGGCGGCCAATCTCATTGACCAGCCACTTACGCAGGATACATTATAGTACTCAAGTGTGTGCGCAAACAAGTGCACTCTCTATTCCCATGCCCTCATAATCCGATGGGACATTAGTGTGACACGACCGGACAGGCATCGAGCGCAGGACCAACGGCTTAACGTGCTTTCCGAGGCACGGGGTACAAGACCGCCAACTTATAGACTCCGGGCTGACATTGAGAATTTCTTAACAGAAAAACTCATGTACAAATTTTGGTCCGACCCGGGGATCGAACCCGGGACCCGTAAGTGCGTTAATAATATCAATAGTTCAAAACCCGGCAACAGTTTCGATTGTTTTGACTTTCGATAGATTACCAATTTAGTTACGATTTAAATTTATAATAATAGATAGTTTTGTTACTATGGATGGTATGGCCTGGTTCTGATCTATCGATTGGAATGTCGTTTTCAAGTGAACCTAAATGAAGAATGACTTCGGCAACACAAACCTGTGATAAGTTTACATGAAGGCAAGTTCAGGGGGCAGCAGCTTGGGGTCGTCCGTGTGGTCGTGCAGGGTCGCGTGGCACTTGAAGTCGCGCGCGGGGGACGCGCGGCAGGGAAGAGCGGCGCGGCACCACCCCCCCGCGCCCGCGCCGCCCGCGCCCGGCGCGTACGCAACGCGCGCCCAGCCCTCCACCGGCCCGCCGCGCCATCTGTGCGACATGATACTCGATTGTACCAAAAAGTAACTGAAGGGCCTACTAAGGGAAATATTTATTTATTATTATAAATAAATATTTCACAACATCACATACATTGATCTGACTCCGAGATTAGGTAGCTCAAGCACCTGTGTTACGGATATCAGAATCAACAGTGGGATTACAAATATATATTCAATACAAAATTATATACATCTTTCTTTTGTAAATACATACTTATGATACATAGGAAACGCCCAGACCAATACAAACAGACATGTTCATGCACACAAATGTTTGTACTGTGCGGGGATCGAACCCGCAACCCTTGGACCAAAGGCATCGTTCACTACCAGTGTTCCAAACGGGTCGTCAATGTTTATATTTACAAATATTAAAGGAATTCGTCGGTAATAGTAGCGTGCCCCCGGCATAATTTGTCACTTTTAGATTCTATGTAAGAGAGAAGAATAGTTATGTTTACGAACGCTAGAGGGAGCTCTTCAGTTTTCATAGAAATTGCTTACGATACGCCTATGCTAGAATTCTTCGAAAAGGTCGTGCTAGCCCATATCTAGTGTTTGTTAGTATAATGGTTGGTATACTACACTAAGAGTGCACAGGCAGTGAGGAGATAGTCGTGTGCGCACCGTCAGCGTGAGCGGACGTGTTGACCCTAGATTATGGTGTAGTAATGAGCCAATGTCTACCATATTGTGTGTGAGAGTATTAAAGTGAACAAAACAGTAATAATAGAATTTATTTGAATGATTCTATAAATGGTATTCGAAAGATCATTCGTCATGCAAATGATCACTCAACGTTCGAATGAATTTTAACCAAAAGAAACCAAATGAATATTTCTTTTCTTATTACGGAACCGTAGCTTTTCATCGTGATTTTTGTTTTTGAGGTAAAATTAGTAACTTGCCAACCAAATAATACTTCTGAAAGTGTAAATTTTACACATTCATTCCAATGATGAAAAATCATTTGGTTTTTTTTCATTCGCTTATTAGAATGCGTTTCATCTACAATCGAATAACTGGTCCATTTGATTTATCATTCGAATGAATAATTCACATTTGCACATCACCATGTTAGGTACCAAATTAAACACGCGGACGCGGTTGCAAAATACCAAACCTAAACATCCTCCTCGTCTAGTCGTTTTCCTCATTACTGAGGGTCGTGATTCCTCCCGTGGGCGGCCAGTTTGCTCTTTATAATAGATCTCCATCTATGTCTGTCTTTTGCAATGTGGAGGGCGTCATACAGCTTGGTGTCCAGCGTACAGCTAGATAGATAGATAAAACGTTTATTGGTTACAAGAACATACACACATCACAAAATAAAAGCATCCAAGTTACAATTTTAAAGAAAACAAAACAAAAAAAAAACTTATATTATGTAGGTAGTTACCCATTGTGTGTATGCTGCAGCAACCAGTGGGTCAAGGCTCAGTGTGAAGCATCCGCACGAGGCAAAATCACTGATTTTCAGCCGTCACCCAGAGGCTGCGCGGGTACCCGGGATATAGTGACAAATTACGAATACTAAAAATAAATTAAACAATAAAATAAATTACACGCAGTATTTGCTTGCAATCAAAATCAAAAATAAAAATCTTAAATAACAATGCATTGTGGTGAGAATCGGTGTGTGCTAAGTGTAGAAACTGTCAAGTGTATTTGAGATCTTCTATATTTCGATAAATATTATACATATTATAGGATTCTATAGACAAATAATATACATATTATATATTATTTGTCTATAGAATCCTATAATATGTATAATATTTATCGAAATATAGAAGATCTCAAATACACTTGACAGTTATAATATTTATCGAAATATACGCGGGCCATACAAGATGTCACCATAATTCAGTCTAGAAAGGATCAAGCTCTCACAGAGTATTATACGGGATTTGGTCGTCAGTAGACTACGAATTATATAAAGTAAACTGAGGCGATACATGCAACACTTAACCAAAGTCAATATATGAGACTCGAAGCGCAGGTGGCAATCAAAGAGAACGCCCAGGTTCCTCGCCTCATTTAAACGCTCTACAGCTTCACCCTTGATACAAACTTGGGGGTTTGCTTCCAGCATTTTTTGCACCTGATTGCCTGATCCTACCACCAAAAATTTGAACTTCGTTGGGTTTAAAAGAAGAGCATTGTTCCGCGACCATTCCGCAATCCTATCCAAGTCTTCATTCATCTTTTGTACTGCTAAAGGTGTCTTATCAGGTTCATCCCCGAAATATACAATTGAACATGGTCAGCATAAAGATGAAATTTACAGCTACATGCATGTGTTTACGTAAACATTCACACGCGGACTTTAGTGGCGGGATCACCCGCGCTTTTAAACTGAATAAGCTCCCTTGTCATGTCAAAACGGGGCAAACCCGAGAATCTTATTTAGAAATATAAGTAAAAAATTATTTATTTAAGATAGGTTCATACAGAATACGTATGACTGTCAAAATAAATTTCATTGCATTGAACTACTACGAAATTGATATACCCCTGTTCAGAATTTCGATTTCGAACCTTTTTTGTTTTATTTTTAGTATTTGTTCTTATAGCGGCAACATAAATTTGTACTATCGCAATTCTTGAAAAATAGCATGGTCAGACAGACAGCGAAGTCTTAGTAATATAGTCCCGTTTTTACATTCTGAGTACGGAACAGTCATAAAAAATTATAATTTAATTTCAAGTAAACTTCTTTTGAAGCTTTTCCCCACTCAGAAGTTTAATAAAAGTACATTGGAGTTCCCCGCAAAAGTGCTTGTTCACTTCGTCAGTTCTTTCAGCAAATATTCGAGCCGCTAACCGCTCCGATAGACATAGTTGAATAAACTACAGTAAAGAAATTTTATGGATGGTGGATTTTTTAATACCTTAATCATTCTACGTGTTACTATAATGAGTGCTAAAATAAAAATATAAATAAATACATTGAATATCAAATACTCGGAAATTGAATTTTCATTAAAGTTTTACTAGGATCAGCCTATATACTGTCCCACTGCAGGGCAAAGGCCTCCATCATAGAAATCAAGTTATCGCTACTATGATGGGATTAGGCTTGATCACCACGCTTGCCTAATGCGGATTGGTGATTACAAACTCGAGGTATGTTCGAAAAATTCGAAACATACTTTTTGCTCGACCCGGCAATCGAACTCAGGACCCCGAGATCACGGCCCGGTACTATAACCACTAGACCAACAGGCGTTATTAATAACAACCAAATATAATATACCATTAATTATTCTCATGAAAGATTTACTAAAAACCAAATTTACTTGTATATTTTATAGTGGCTCAGTATATTCGCTCGCACTGGCCTGATGGTCCGCACGAAGCGATTCGCATTATAAATGCGAATCGCTTCGTGCTGATAAGGGGTAGTTCTACCACATAAGGATGAAAGCTCTCGCCGCGTCGGGATCAAATCATGTAGAACCTGCGCACGCTCCCTGAAATGAATCTGATAGAAGACCGAGAGGCATGCCACACGTCGACGATGGTCCAGGCGATGCAAGCCAGCTTGGGAGAGTGCATCATCACCGATGAGCATCTTCCCACGCCGCACTATTGAGTCCAGATAGTAATGTAACTATCATCTGGCGGGTCAGTATGGCTGTCCCAACGGAGGTGATGCCTGACATCGCTTCCGTTGTAATTGCAACGTGGGTTATTCGCTTGCTTACCATCAGGCTGAGGAGAGCTAATATACTCGTACTGTGTCACTATAAAAAATATCAAAAGAGGAAATAATTTTATCAAAATACATTCCGGCAATGTTTATTGCATGCTTTTTGTTGTCCTTGCTCGTCACATATTGGACATGTCACCCCATTGCTTGCCTCACACACTGTGTCCAAATGGATGGGATCACTTTGTGCATAAGTGGTGTGCTCTTGGCCGCATCTGACCTAATTTACTATTCTATTATATTTTCACAAAACTTTTACGAATTACGTGAATAGAAAGTTCCTTGACAAATGCACAGTAGTACTCCGCCAGTAGTGACATCGGAAATTTATATGAAGAGACTGGAACGGAAATGGTTCAATATAAGAATTTAGTTGGATGAAGTAGATCGAACAATTCTTCAGAGCTATAAATACGGTAACAAAATCGGATAGAGTGAGTCGGCGATTATTTGTGCAGCTACATTGTTTGTGGTCTAAAGGAAGCAGTTGATACTGACGTGCTCCAGTCCAGAGATGGGAGCAGTATTCTGAGCATTTGAGTTCAAAGGTCACACAATTTAATTTTTTGCAGATAACTCGAAAATGCTACCAGGAATTACGTGTAAGAAAAATTCGATATCAATAAAAATAAAATTTAAAACTAAAACCCGACTACCAAAAAACACGCTCTAAAAAATACGAAACAAGACAATTGTCTCCGCTGAAATTATTAGGCCGTATCGCCGTGGTCGTATGACATATTGATTTTATTTCGTACAACTCGAGCACGAGGCTCCGTCGCAAATAAGATATTAAGTCTCTCTTTGTAGAGAATTTTACGATCTACAAACTTTATTTGTATGTGTTATTAGTAATTTTACCAAGTGATATTTGCCAAAAACTTTTGACCTTGAATGATAAACTACTTAGGAGCGGATTCGAAGTGGAATTTTGTCATTTCGTGATCATTTTCTCCGCTCACTAGAAATTTAACTTACACTTTTTTCCCTTTTTTATGACTGCTGTGGTAAGATGTGTCTGTTCCAACGCTTCAATGCTTACAATATAGGTAAGCTGGTATTTGAGGTTTTTTTCTGTTTTTTTATACATAAAATTTATATATAAAATAGTATAAGTAGGTTTATTATTTTTTTATTATATTATATGAATGATGTAGGTATGTATAATTAGTACTATTTTATATTACTTACATGTATGTTTATGGATATATATTTATTAATACAATAAAATTAAAATACGCTCATTGTCCAAAGGAGAGAAAATAAGTGACACATATAAACAAAAGATATTTATAAATAAATAAATATTTCACAACGTCACATACATCTGACTCCGAGATAGGTAACACAAGCACCTGTGTTTCGGATATCAGAATCAGAAGAAGTGGGATTATAAATATATACATATAATACTATATAATATACATTTCAAAAAATAATTAAGTTTTCTGCGCGCCATAAAAGCGAACAAAGAATGCGTGAGCGTCGAGGTTTTAGTAATCGACAAAGGTAGGTAAGCTCTACTCTCGAAGCGAACTTGCGAGCAGCCGCTAGTATAGACCTAAAATCATCTTTTGTAGAAACTACCAAATTTAAAATAACTGCCAATTGATTTTCGTTACCAGCCCGATGAACCACAAAGGTTGGAAAGATTCCAAGAAAAACAGAGTTGGCTACAATTTTGGCCTCTGAATGCACCGGATATTCACCGGCAATATAGTTTGTCATCTGTTTAAGAAAAATAAATCTACCCGCAGTGGTGAGGCTGACGCTACAGATGAAAACAAATAATGGAGCCATGCTAAGACGGCTCGGTTTGTGCGAACACTCAAACCGCTTAATACAAAAAAAAGTACTTTGTCTTTCAAAATGTGACGAGGTTTTTTTTATTTTATGCGTAAGTCTGAGTGAGCTAGTGAACCTCATGATCAAATATATCAATATGTCTGCCTCTCTGTCTTTAAGGAGAAATTATACGTATTTTTTTTGTAGCCAAGCATTAAACGAAGTGTTTTAAAAGTTGGTAGCATACTTGTGACTCTGTGGTAAGTAAGGCGGCGACAATCGCTTACCATCAGGCGATCTATCTGCTCATCTGTCACCTATACATCCATACTAATATTATAAATGTTGAAGTGTGTGCGTCTGTCTTGTATCTGTCTGTTTGATTGTTTCTCGGGAAAACGTAGCGATGGATTGAAATATTTAAAAATAAATCGATCATTAATTTCAGCTACTCATTAAACCTCTCGACTCTAAACAGAGTATCTTCTATTCGGGACCTGGTCGTGGTATTAGACAGTAAGCTTCACTTAGATGCTCACATCGAATCAGTAACGAATAAAGCATACAAAATGTAGGGCTTTGTTACAAGGTCCTCTACTAACTTCCGTCGCCCTAGTACGTACTTACTTTTATATAAATCACTTGTCAGGTCTCAGCTGGAAAATGCAGGCCAAGTTTGGCATCCCAATTTTAAGACATATAATACAATCATTGAAAGGGTGCAGCGTGAATTCTTGAAAACTATTAACTTCAGACTGCTTTCGCACTTACGTTTCATATGATCAACTTCTGTCCAATTACAGGCTGTTAACTATTAGAGTCAAGACAGCTTCTGCTCTCGGTTATGTTCTCCATAATGCAATTGATTGCGTGGACATTTTTAAGGAATCCCTTTAATTGGCATAATGTGTTTTGTCCTAAAATAGATTGGCATAATGAAATTGGCATAATTTATTTAGCATAATATTAATTTGGCCGATTTGGTTTTAGCATAATATGTACTGTGGCATAATTATTATTTAGCATAATGCATTTATGCATAATTTTTTTTGGCACATATTTTTTAAGGCATTAATGGTTGTTTGAATCTGAAAAATAGAAAAAGTAAGTAAGTAACCAGTATTTCCTATATTAAATAAAGTAAAAGTAGGTTTAGGTGCGGCGGAGGTGGCCCTTGGGCCACCCGTAAGCCGCTTTTTAATGACTTATGGTTAATTATTTTATGCTTAATCATATTTATGCTTATTTATGCTAAAAATGTTATGCTAAAAACTGTTGTGCTTATTAGTATTATGCGAAATTATCATTAGTAGTAATTACATTATGCTTAAACGTTTTATGCTTCTTGACAGTAAACCCATTTCTCATAAGATTCGGTTTAATGTGCCTCGAAATTACAGCTGCAGGAGTGCACGCGTTGTACGAACCTTCCACATCGAACCTTGCAAGACCAAAGCCGGGGATCGTGCCCCCGTGACAAGTATACTGAATATTTATAATAGCAAATTTAACAACCTCGATATCTTTTTGCTTAACCGCCATAAGTTCAAAAGGCTTGCCTTAGATTCCCTCCAGCCCTAATAGTTAATTAAAATAAAAAAAAAGTTTTATATAGTTTTCTTTTATTCAAGCACTTAATTTTACAATGTAGTTAAAAATGTTTTTGTTTTGTATAATCTTTAGCAGCTCAATTCTTTTTCAATAATCCGTGGATAACGGCGTTGGTTGCGCATTTACCCATACACTTAATAGTGTAATTTACAAGCATATAATGTGTAACTGTATACTGTGTAGCTGCCTCGGTGGCGCAGTGGTTAGTGGGTCGCACTTTAAAGCGACGGCTGCGCAAGAGGTTCCGGGTTTGATCCCCGGGCCAAAAATGTGTACCTAAGTTTTCGGTAAGAAATTCTTAGTGTCGGCCCGGAGTCTGGAAATTGGCGGTCTTATACCCCCGTGCCTCGGAAAGCACTTTAAGCCGTTGGTCCTGCGCCCAATCCCTCTCCGGTCGTGTCACACTGGTGTCCCATCGGAATACGAGTGTAAGGGAATAGAGACTGCACTTGTGTTTGCGCACACACTTGAGCACTATAATATATCCTGCGTACGTGGCTGATCGTTAAGATTGGCCGCGGTAGCCGTAATCGGTTGAAGGATATATGTGTAACTGTTTGTTTTTCCTAATAAATAAAATAAATTAAAAAAAAACATACCTGGCTGTGTACTGGACGTAGACCCGCTCGGAGGCTCCGGGAGCCAGCTGCAGCCGCTTCGGCCACAGCACGAACTCCTTGCCGCCCAGCCACTCCGTCATCAGGTCAAGGGTCACCTCACCTGCACATGGGAACATTTTAACTATGATTTTAAAAAAAGAAAAAAATCAATTTTTTGCTCAAAAACCAGTTAATAGTCTTTACAATATTTGTTTTTCCTATGAATAATTGATTAAATAATGAAGCAAGACAAACCAAACACATAGAAAACATACAAATCAACAAATAATAATAATTTATAATAATAATTTTCGTTAATAATTTTGTTTTATTTTATTTTATTTTAACACCTACTGATAACTACAGGGTGAGACGGTCTCCAACGAATGATGGTAGCTCAGTGGATAAGAACGCGCCTTCCATACGGGTAGTCGTGGATCGAATCCGAGCATGCAGATCTAGATTTTTCAAACACATGTGCATATTTCTACCATTAGCTCGGCGGCTTTACCCGAAGATATCTTGCCAATGTCAAGTAATACTCATATCAGTAATGATATGAGTGAGCAGTCAACAGTCGAAGTTAGTCAAAGTCATAGTCACTCAATAAAACGCCGGTGTTTTATCTACCTACGGATTCTGCCGATACCACTATACATAATAGCGGGTTTTAAGACTTTATTAGGTCCAAGCAAGTTGTCACGTGAGTGACGAGTGACATGAGTTAAGTGATGTCACGTCACACAGCGATAGCGTCAGCATAAAAATAATTTAAAAAAATGCAAAATGCGTACATGTAAAAAAAAACAATTATTATTGTTTATATATAACCCACTTCATAAAAAGGAGGAGGTTATGAATTCAACGGGATCATTTATGCACGTCCCCCGATGAAGTACTGAAAGATGCCTGGAACTGAGTTTAAATATTCATAGAACAGTCAGTTAAAGTTCGTTTTTTTAACTAGGTATCCAATTAATGTCCGTTAGCCGTTTTCGTAACTGTCCGTTATCTAGATTTTGGTGAACTCCGCCTTAAGTCACTATCACTTAGTTGTGATATCATGAGTATAGTGTGTTGGAATCTTTAATTCTATAGTCAACGCAAGGACTCCCGGCAGGCGGTTGAATGAAAAATGATATCGACTGCCTCGACTGTCGTGTGGGCGACGCGCCTACGAGTAATTAAGGCTGCATTATAAACATGAATGTATGCTTGTACAGTTACGTACTCTATAAGTATACAACCTTCTTACAGTCCTTAAAGAGCACGCCTAGCTTCCCTTAAGAATTGTATGCATAGGAAAAAGATAAGGTTTGCTTTTTCACGGCCACTAACCATGTCTTCTTCTGTCGTTTTCACATATTCCTAGGTCCCTTATTATACAATAGATTAAATGCCAAGCTATCCTTCTACTCCTATCCATATATTTGCACTAAAAATATTCTTCAAATCGCACTCTTAAATATGACCAATAAAGACACAGAGGATTTATTAAAAGTCCTGTGTTAAGTTATGTTTTCTCTGTTTTGTTCTATGTGTAATGTGTTGTGGTCAATAAATTGTTTCTTATCTTATCTTATTTTATTTTTATTGATAGTATATACCTAATTTACTTTAATTTGGCTTGGGATTCACAATTGTTTTTGTTTAAACTTGTTGAATAAGGCCATCTTTTTACTTTTCTGCCTGAAATAAATTATAAATTAGCTATTTATTGATATAATGGTCGAAGGCCAGTTGGCTGTCCATGGTACCGATGGAGAGACGACGTCGAAAAGGATTTGCATACACTTCTGGCGGACGACTGGCAGGAGGTGGCGCAGGACCGGCCTAGATGGAGACTCTTATTATCGGAGCTCAAGGTTCACTTTGGGTCGACGCGCCAACCTAGTTAATTAGTTATGAATGAACAATAATACTGTATTTATTATTTTTATTCAAATCTTTGTTCAATTTTGACCGTCGGAGGCCACGGTTCGGCATGAATGGGCCGGCTCGACCGGAGTACGGATACCACGGCCTCACAGAAAACCAGCATAAAGCAGCACAGTGCTGTGTTTCGCTGCGTGAGTAAGGGTATCGGAGGCCCAATCCGGGGGAAAGAGGGTTCAAAGGTTGGCAGCGCACTTGTGATTCCACTGGTGTCGCGGGTCTCCATGGGCGGCAGTAATCGCTTACCATCAGGTGATCCGTCAGCTCGTCAGCCACTTATCACATAAAAAAATGAACCTTATAGTTCCGCATTAACAGGCGAGGTATTTACATTTCAATGCAGACGGCTGTACGTGTTTCAAAGACTTGTATGTGTTACAATTAGAAACCCTTATTCGTTTACGTTTCGCTAGGTCCTGCGAATTCGCGAACTGAAGGGCTATACAAAGGCAACCCATGCGAGTCAGTGCTCGGGCAATCCAAAGATAATGTAAGTACTTCGCAAAACAAATTGTGTCATTTTGTCGATTTCATCGGAGACTGGAAGTTATTGGCATGCGTCCAATTATTTTTATGGAGTTTCGCACTTGTTACTCGTATTGTTTTTGTTAGCGTGTTGTGTATTTAATTCATATACTAGGAATCTTTCACTGAACGGATGAGGAGTTTAATCAACGCAGCTTTTTTTTTTTAATTTATATTAATTCTAGAAAATGGAGATCAACTTATGGCCTGTGCCCTATTTTGATTTCTATATTTATTATTTTTAAGAGTTGATCCGTCTGATCGTCTGCCACCTTTCTTCTACATAAATAAAAACACAACGACAACCTATTTTTGGAGGAAGAAAAAATGCGACTTTTATTAGAAGACCAGACCACCATAGATTAGCTAAAAAAAGGTGTGATAAAGTGGCCAGTTCCTGTTATAGTGATTACATTTCGGATATAGAGTCTAAAATATCCTCTAATCCCAAATACTTCTGGAGTTACTTAAAAATGAAGAAAGGTGGAGCCAGTAATTATCCAAACATAATGACGGATGGCGAGAATAGCTCTGAAGACTGCAATGTCATTTGTAATTATTTTGCTACTCTATTTTCTAAAGTATATACCGATGGTAATAGTATTGATACTGGTTCATTTAATGAAGATGACGATAGTTTGAATAACTCCGTTCTCAGTCAATTTTCACTGTCACAAAATACTATAAGTAACGCATTAAAGAAAATTGATGTAAATAAGGGTGCGGGTCCGGATAATTTGCCTCCACTGTTTATTTCAAAGGTTGCGAATAACATATCTTGTCCACTCACTACTATATATAACAGATCCTTAAAGGAAGGCATTTTCCCAACAGTATGGAAGGAAACTAGAATTGTTCCAATTTTCAAGAGTGGTGACCGAACTAACGTAGCTAATTATAGACCCATCGCGATACTATCTGCACTTGCTAAAATATTTGAAGCCCTTGTCTGTCCAATATTCTCTTGGCACTTGTCACAATTGTTGATAGGCAGTCAACATGGGTTTATTAAAGGAAAATCAACAGCCACCAACTTGGTAACCTATGCCGAAAGTATCGTGGACGCCGTCGACTCACGAGTACAAGTTGATGCAGTTTACACCGACTTCAGCAAGGCATTCGATACTGTTAAACATGACTTACTTATAAACAAACTCCGATCTCATGGAGTATCGAACCCCTTGTTGAGCTGGTTTGGTTCGTACCTGTCTGATCGAACGCTCAAAGTCGTGGTTAATGGATGTAGCTCCGATCCCTATAGAGCTACCACGGGAATCCCACAAGGATCTCACTTAGGACCACATCTTTTTGTATTATTTATTAACGACATTTACAAATGTTTTGAAAACTCTGAAATATTTTTATTCGCTGATGATCTTAAAGCAATTAAAACAATCACTAGTCAAACAGATATAGACTTATTCCAAGATGATCTGGACAGACTGACGAGATGGTGTGAAAATAACAAGTTGTATTTAAATGTGAAAAAATGTAATCATATTAAATTTACTAAAAATAAAACCATAATTGCATCAAGTTACAAATTAAATAGCGAAATAATAGAAGAGGTAGAATGTATCCGTGATCTAGGTGTTTATTTTGACAGAAAGCTAAGTTTTATTCAACATATCGATAAAATAGTACTAAAGGCTACGAGGATGTTAGGTTTTGTTTTGAGACAGTGCAAACAATTCAAAAAGCCCAAAACTAAAAAAAAATGTTTACAATGCACTAGTAAGGAGTCATTTGGAATATTGTAGTGTAGTCTGGTCTCCTGGGTACAACATCCATGTTGCACGGATTGAACGTTTGCAAAAAAGGTTTCTGTGGCACCTTACCTACAGTTGCAATATGGGCAGAATACTTAAGTCATACGAAGAACGACTGCAATATTTTCGAATGGCTTCCTTAGAAAAACGTAGGGAAATGTTGGATCTAGTTTTCTTCAAGAAGCTTGTAACAGGCACTTTCAATTGTCCAAAGTTGCTTAGTAAAGTCGCACATAATATACCCCATAATCTGCCTAGGCGACCTAATGGGAAACTGTTCCGCTTGCCATTGAGCCGCACTAATTTAAAAAGACATAGTTCGTTGTCGCGGATGTATTCTTTGTACAAGAAATATGAAAAGGATCTTGATTTGTATTTTACGTCAGTACCTGGAATTAAAAAGGTCACTCTGCACGCCGAGTAGTTGGTGACCTTAGACTATGTTAATTTTATTTATTTAATTAATTAGGTAGTTAGTAATTTAGTACGCATTATGGTTGCAGAAACGATCCATATGTTTGAAACATATTGAACGTTTCTGCAACTAAATGTAAACATAAACATTAGCTTTTTCTCATTCTTATATTTGTATTCAACCTGTTTTGTGTTTTTAGTAAACGGATGTTACTGAACACTTTGTAAACACAATAATTAGTGCATGTAGTGCTTTTCTGTAAGTGGTGAGGCACTTAGATATAAGAATATGTTTTGTAATCTTAAGCTTGTTATAGTGTACTCATTGTTGAAAAGCCAAATAAATAAATAAATAAATAATAAATAGTCATGACTATCTCCAATGTCAACCTTGTGCCGCTGGCTTATCCATGAATTTTGAGATATCCTGTATACGACAGCTGATAAAGCGCAATTTTTTTCTACTTTTGGCCACTACGGGTGCTCTGCTATGCCGCTTAGTACTTTGCACGCTGCCAATAGGCATCATTTTACGGATTCCTAAATAATTAATATTCTTTATTGTTACATGTAGGTAAAGCTAATATCAAATTAAGGTCTTATATTAAAGTGCTTTCAGTGTTGACATAATAACTACAAATTCATACTATAGTCCATTCGTATGTGAAGGCAAATAGGACAGTTCTATTTTGACATTAAAAGCGAGACGCTCCTTTTAAACCTAACGATATTTTTAAGAATCAAGAATATTTTCTATAGGAAACTAATCGACTTTTTATTTGTTTCATTTTTAATCTTATGCAACATTTTATCTATGAATTTGAACTATCTGGATATGGAATACAAATGTAAATATTTTTAGTGGCACACTCGCAATTAATCATTAATAATGAAATAATATGCATCTTATTCATCTAAAAAATAACAACCCTCGCATGACGTGTCGGAACCACCTTCGTTACCAAGAGAAACTAGTTCTTGGTCCCTAATGCAATCCATGCGGACATATTTTGCACGAGACAATAATCGCGATTCAATGGTAAGATGGCTGCCATACCGATTACTGATTTATTGTGATTGTTTGTTTCAATCCCTATGAGCAAAATTTCCGATTAGCGCATTATGCAATACATAAGATATTTTTTAACTTTATTAACTTGGAGCGATTGATTGTAACAGGTAAAGTAGAAAGGAGAAAACCGAGAGGTCGTAGTCCCCAGCGATGGTCAGACCAGATAGCAGCTCGAGATCCCGATAAACACTGCCCTGCACCGAGCGGCGCAGCGCAGCCGATGGCGACAGCTGGTGGACAAAATCGGAAGGAGTCACGATCCTCAGCAGTGAGGGAATCGACAGGAGAGAGAGAGAGAAGATATTTTTTACAAATTTTATTGGTAATCATTATTATAAGTTCTTGTTCAGATTCATTGAAAAAGATTAATACCTGTTATTTTGGAAGAATGTGAACTCAAAACAATTTTTGATTTTTACAGCTTAATATTTTTTTTTTTAGAAAGTTGGTTGGTAGCACGAAACTTTTTAACTGTCCTATTCACCTTCAGATCCAGAATGGGCTATAATAATATGAAAGTTTTAAAATACTCACGACTAGAATGCGAAACTGTGAAATAAGACTTTCTGGTGTCCCCGTCCGTGACGAAGCCGAAGTTGATGGCCGTCGGCTCCAAATGGAGAATCGGGTACTCCAGCTCCAGAACCAAGGGTACCGTCTAAGCCAAGATAATACTGATTAGATTGCTTTCAAGAAAATATGTTTTATTTCATTTTACTTGGTATTTATTAGAAGCACCTCAACACTACTTCACATTATGGTAAAAGATGATGTTTAACTTATCTGAACTCAATAGACAGGCTTTGGCCAAATCTTTCCGAAATGACGTTTTTAGTTACAAATGTAAAGATATTCTGCCGGTTTGGTAGAAATACAAAAGTGGTTCTATTTAATTATCTGTCTAATATTACGACTCGACTCGGTCTTATGACCCGTTTTCAGTTGCCAGTGTAAATATATCATGACCTTTTGGTATTAAACACAGAAACAGGTCAGTTTAAGTATTGGTTACTCTCCTCTCCCCCACATACCAGCAGCACATTGTCTTCATCATGGAAGCGCAGCGGCGTAGCGGTGCGGCGCCACGGCGGGTACTCGATTGGTGCACACGGGCTGGTCCCGAAGCTGGGCGGCCACACCTCCGCTGTGTTGATGCATACCTCCACCACGAGCTGGACAATTCATTTTTTTATCGTAGAGATTACCACGACAAAGGAGCAAGCTGTAAATTATCACCGCCCCCAATGAACATCTGTGTGATCAGAAAGGTTGGTTTTAGAAATGAGTACGATTTACTCTTCAAGGTGTGTGTTGCCAGTGATGACATACGGAACCGAAACATTCCCGCTTACAATGTGCCAAATAAGGAGTCTCAAAGTCACCCAGAGAGCTATAGAGAGGGCTATGCTCGGTCTAGGGCTAGTCTCCTTGCGTGATCGTATCACAAATGATGAGATCCGCGGAATAACTAAGGTCACAGACATATCCTAAAAGATTGCATGATTCAAGTGGCAATGGGCATGGCACATAGCAAAGAGAACAGAAGGCCGTTGGGGCGGAAAGGTCCTTGAGTGGAGGCCACGTACAGGAAGTCGCAACCGTGGAAGGCCCCCCACAAGGTGGATCGACGATCTGGTGAAAGTCGCGGCAATCTATTGGATGCGGGCGGCACGGCCTGGATGATGATGACACTTTTCTCTTCAAGGACCCTGAGTAATAAACGTCAGTAAAATGCTCTGCAGTCAAACCGTTTCACAACACTGAATCACGTTGTAGAAAGTTTCGTAAGAAATGTACAGTACTGGACACAGATCACCCCCAATAGATTCCGCATCTTAAGCGTTTTGTATGGCATAAAAGTCACCAAAGTTTGAGGAAAACACGGGTAGCGGGGAGCGTGACCGAGGTGCTGTGATTGGTTGATTCAAGGTCAAACATTCATTTGCCCGCAAATAGTGACCGAACACTATTTATCGACAGTTTTAATTTTATTCAAAACGTAATACTATAATACTTACTTACGCATTTAGATAATATGGCCAGGAGTTGGGGAAAGATTTACACTTTTACTTTTTACCGACTACAAAAAAGGAGGAGGTTCTGATGATGTTTTTTTTTATTTATGTATGTTCACCGATTACTCCGCCAACTATTGACCGATTTGCAGAATGTTTTTGAAAGAACACACTCCCAAGTTTGTCCCATTGTCACCATGTTAGAATCTGATGATGGGATCTGAGAGAAATCGAGGGGAATCCTCAAATTTTATAGGCATGCGTAATGTTTTGTTTCTTTTTCAAAGCTGCACCAGTAATTACGCCTAATTGTATTAATTTTGTGGTAATTAATTTTGTGTATAAATCTCCTCGAAATATAGTACAGAATTCAATGGCAAAGGAATACCTCAGTTAAGCTTCTTGGCAAGAGGTAAAGCGGAACTTTTGCCTCCCTGTCTCCCTGGGGCTGCGCACAGCCGCAGTCAGGGTCAAAGCTCGGGACGTGAACGTCCCGGAGTATGCTCCAAGGATCTTCGGTGCTGGCTGTGATGGTGAGAGGGCCGTTGCCAATGTTCTGGATACTGAATAGTTTGCGCACCCTGCGGAGGAAGCAATGGATGGCTTAAGAAGGTATAGTGAATTTATTTGTAAACCTATTTAGTTTTTCCATCAAATACTTTGGGGAAAATAATGTTTCAATAGGTTAAAGTGCATCCATTAGACTAGTATGCCGACCAAACACCAGTAAAAAAAATTTTTTTCATTACTAATAAATTAGTTGACATTTTTGTTCAATAAGTGGCACACATGCAGTCGCTTACCATCAGTAAGCGACTGCCGTCGCCCATAGACACTCGTGACACGAGTGGAGTCAAAAGTGCGATGCCATCCTTTTAAACCCCTTTCCTCTCCAGTTGGGCTGCCATGGTACTGGTTCACACCGGTTATTTGTCAGGCTGTGTGTATCAATCCGGTCACGTAGACCCATGCATGGCAAAGCTTCGCTCTTCCACGATCAGATAAAGCTACAAACCTCATGACGTCACCCATGGGCAGGTCCAGCGCGCAGCACTTGACGCGCACCCGGCAGCTGGACGCGCGCAGCACGCCCTGCCGCTCCGCCTGGCGCAGGCGGAGCGTCTGCGGCAACTGCTCAGGCCGGTACCAACCTGGCCTATCAACAAATTTGTGCATGAAAAACAGTTTACTTATTTAGTATATGATGGGTGGCAGACGAGCAGACGGATCATCTGATGGTAAGCGATTGCCGCCGCCCATAGACACCCGCGACACCAGTAGAGTCAAAAGTGCGCTGCCAACCATTTTTATTCCCCCGGATTGGGCCTCCGGTACCTTCACTCACGCAGCGAAACACAATACTATGCTGCTTTACGCCGGTTTTCTGTGTGGCCGTGGTTTCACTCCGTTTGACCCAGCCCATTCACGCCAAAGCGTGGTTCTCCCCCAGTTTCATCATCATCTTAAGGTGGGTACAGATTGGTGCAATGCAACATGTAATGCAACATGCAATGCAACATGCAATGCAACATGCAATGCAACAAACTCTCATGGTTTCCAAACTATGGCGTCCACGCCTCGCGCACGAACTTTGCCTGGGTCGCGCACGGTCAGAACGTTACAGCTCGTGCGCGGCGCGATCCGAGATTTGTCGGTTTCTGGTGCGAAACAAAGGGGCGCGAAGTGTCCGCAGGACTCAGAAGTGGAAGGTTGTTCGTTTCCTCCGTATGCACAACGATATTTGCAACGATCATCCAATCATGGCGGTGAAAGAGGGTGCGTGGAGTGATGACGAGTCACTTTTATTAATAGAGGAGTATAGAACGAGGGAAGTTTTATGGAACCCTCAAAATCAAAACTTTTTTAAACAAAATTCTAAGAAAGATCCGTGGGACAAGATTAGCAATGTATAGAAAATAGGAGCAGAAAAATGCAATAATAAAATGGTAAGTCTTCTCTCTTCTTACCGCCGAGCAAAGAAATAAATACGTGTGACGAGGGCTAGTGTTTGCAACGAAATGTGGGAAAAGATGTTCTCGACTGATTCGTAGTCAATGCGCGCAGCGCGCTAGGCAGCATTGTCCAAGGCAGCAGAGAACATGCAATGTAAGGCAGAATGTTGCATTACATGGTGCATTGCACCAATCTGTACTCACCTTTGCATTGCATGTTCTCTGCTGCCTTGGACGTGTGGACCGCACGGTGCGCTCATTGACTATGAATCATTCAAGAACACTGCGCGCCTCTTTGTGTTCGTACTAAAAACTGACAAATCTCGGATCGCGCCGCGCACGAGCTGTAACGTTCGAAGCGTGCGCGACCCAGGCGCAGTTCGTGCGTTTGCATTACATGTTGCATTGCAGTAATCCTGCCCGACTTTAGCGTTTTGACCGTCCCAAGTTGTCACTTCGGAGCCTGGCGTCTACTTTCCTGCTTTGACTCCTCCACTTTACACAGTCTTGTCCAAATTGGTCAGTTTATTGCCAAGCATGCCATGTAATCCTTTACGATGTCAAGCTACAGGTTTGTGCTAGCCCTAAGCTTATCTGGGAGGATCAAAGAGACGCCGCGTCCTGTGGGTCGTCCTTGATATCCCTGGAGGTACGAAGGTGCCAAGGACTTTAAGGCACTAAACGTGCATTGTTAAGCGGATTTACACAGAATTGAAATAAATGGCGATTGTTATTTAATTTTTTTTTTTTTTTTTTTTTTATTGATATTACAAGCAACGCATATACATTAACAAAAATGTGATTCTGCCAAACTGTGCAACAGTTTGTCGGCAGAGCTCTCGTGGATATAACATTACTTATATATTCAACTATCTTAATTAAAAGTTATGCTTTAACTTAGTTTACCTATAACTTAAAGTTTATTCATGTTCATACGGCCACACACTAGGCCACCCCAGTCCGCCGAAATTCCCCAATCGACAATGAACCGATAGTGTTTGATATTAAGGTGCGAATCGAATGAGGAAATCCGACAGCTCCGCATACCCCGATGTGTGTGGTCGCGCGGCCAATAGGTATTATAATATTATGGAGGCATTATCAATGCTAACATCACTTACTGGAATGACAAGCACATTGTGTAGTCAACCCGCAAACATATAGATTTTTTTTTTTTATGACTTAGCCCGCAACATTAGGGCGTTTAATTTTTATTAACAAACCTAAAGAAGAAAAGCAAAATATTATTCTAATCTATATCTACTTATAAGCACAATACATGCACACATACACACACACACACACATATATACATATATGCACATATACATACATACACACATATACGTACATACATATACATATTCCCTTTTCAATATTGCACCCGTCCTTTACTGTCAAATGTCCTTTGTCTGGTAGAAATCGCTTCCAGCAATAGGACCGCCGAAATTGTACAACTAAGTTTCTGTCATGCCTGGTATTTTTAAGTTGTGTGTGCGTGTGTGTGTGTGTGTTTTTTTTTGTGGAATAAAGTATATCTATCTATCTAATCTAGCCATTGATGTATTATTTACTTAAAATCATCATCGTCAGCCCATTTAAGTCCCCACTGCTGTTAATTTAAAAGTTTTATTAGAACAAGGAATGCAGTTAGCTAAGGACAGTCTCCCGCTGCGCCCGTGACACGACTATAACTCAATTACTCGAAACCGCACTCAGAGCAAACAAGTTGAGTGCAGGCGATAAACAGCGTGACCCAAGCATAAAATAATCCCTCGCTCACTGCCGGCATCTCATATATCTTAACTTCTTATTAGAAAACCGCAGTCGTTGCTTTCAAGTCTCTGATTTCGCGGATTATATTAATGGGCGGCGTTGATTACTTGCCATCAGGTGACCCGCTTGCTCATTTGTCGCCAATAGCATAAAAAAGTGTCACCCGCTAGCCACTTTCCACCGCGAGGCAGACTCAGGAATCACTTGATCTCAAACGCAGACGTCGCTTTACAGTGCAACTTACTAAGCCATTGCACCACAGATTTGATATCGTGGAACGGCTACCACTTAGAGGACATCAAGAGAAGAGCGTACTCTCTTTTAAAAAGGCCGGTAACACATTAGCAGACTCTCTGATTTCGCGTATGTTCGAGATCGGCGGTGATAACTTTCCATGAGGTGACCAGCATGCTTGCTTGTCGCCTCTAGCATAAAAAAGAGATATTTTACCGCAGAAGAGCCAAGCTTCGGGATCAATGGGACGGCTCGACTGGAGTGATACCACGGCCTCAAAGAAAACCAGTGTGAAAAGGCGCTTGTGCTGTTTCGCCATGTGAGTGAGGGAATTGGAAGCCAAGTTCGGGGAGGAGGGACAAAAGGTTAGCAGCATACTTGTGACTCCGCTGGTGTCGGGGGTATCCATGGGCGGCGCTTACTATCAGGTAATACATCAGGTTGTCTGCCAGCCACAACATAAAAAAAACAGTCGAACGATAACACTTACTTCAAAAACGTAAAACGCTCAAATGAATACCCAGTCCTATCTCAACACAATCATTTTTCTGAGTCAAAACTTTTGTATAGAAAATAACAATCTCAGTTTCACACCAGTAGAAAAGTATTGCTTCAAAGATGGCCAATTTCCAATAGGATACTCCACTCTAATAAAAGTACCTAACTTGAAGACTTTCCTTTTCGCGTATTGCCACAGATGATATTGCTATACAAGTCTAGTTGCCCAAGTCTATGCCCCAAGCGGCTACGCGCCACAGTGACACTTTGTTTATTTTTTTCGGTTTGTTTATTTTTTTTTTAATTTTGTGTTGCATTATACTAAAATTCATATATCTGACTAAACGCGACGAAAATAAACAAGTACAAAAATAACAAATGTTATTATAATATAAAATAATATTTAGATGATTCTATCACTTTTGGAAATTCGCATGAAAAAAATTCTACTTTTCATACAAAGTCGATCTCGTGACTTGGTCATTTTGTATGGGGAGTCGAAAAAAATTACGATGAATTTCGAAAAGTCGGTGTACAACATGGGTTAAAGGGATGTAAATGTTCACAGATACACCCTGTATGTCCATGGGCGACGGTAATCGCTTACCATCAGGTGATACGTCTGCTCGTCTGCCCCACGTATCATAAAAAAACAAACAATAATTGTTTGTTAAAATTAAATTATTATTTAATACATAATGGTGTTCCTCCCCTCCATTTTTGTTGTGCCCGACAGGGTTCACAGTATCTATTTGTGTATACCTAATATTTAAGATCTTATAATGTACACTGTGAAATGCATCTATCTTTAAACTATTGACAACCTATCTTTTAAAAAAATGGTGAAAATTTTATTACCTAAAAGGTTTTAATGTAAATAAAAATACTCTGAATAACGTTACTCCTTTTGGAATTTCCTCGAAATGTTTTCCAACTTCTTATATTAAATCTATGATTAAATCAACAAGTCACCTGACAGTGTTTATAAGAAAAGTTGTGTTTTTATGTGAGTTTGTTGAAGTGAAATAACGAAGTTGTTCAGAAAGAAGAGATCGTCAAAGGATGAAAATATTTACCGATACATTCTGTATGAATACTGTCTGTATCAAAGAGCTTTTTATGTCAGGTTGCACACGAGCAGACGGATCACCTGATGGTAAGTGATAGCCACCGGCCACCCGCAATACCAGTTAAGTCATAGGTATGGTTTTGCAGCAGCATTAAGGCTGGCCTTTAAACCCCCCTTTCCCGGATTGCGTCTCCGGTATCATCACTTCAGTTCGTTGCTTCACGCCGGATTCTGTGAGACCGGTATCACTCCAGTGGATCCTACTAATTGATGCCGAAGCGTGGCTCTCCCACGGTGGTCTGCAAGGCTGCCTCTCAGAATATTCTTTTGCTCTCTGATCCAAAATCTCAAGAACAATCAGCGCCGTACTCAAACGTATAATATCTGTCTCCGAAATAATTAATTAGCCACTACGTAATTAATATTCTCTCGGAGCCGAATCATCAGTCATCTTGTGCGTAAACGACATGCGTGACGTAAGCGGACGCCCCTTGCTGGCATAAATCTTAAGGATTGTTCCGATATTATCTATAAATACAGTGTAGCAAAAGCTATCACTAACACACCGTAAAATAAATTGATTATAATGACAGCTATTGATGGTAAAAAAAAAAGATCTTTCCGGCCGTCTACTTTTTTACCCTGTTCCTGATAGTGGAACCAGACGAACTATAATCATAGTTACACACTTCGGAAACAACCCGAAACATGTAGATTTCATCATGATGTTTACCCTCACCGCCGAGCTAATAGTAGAAATATCAGCAATGCACATAGATTTTAAAAATCTAGAAGTGTATGCTCAGACCCGTTAAAAAAGCTTACGTTCTTATTCACTGAGCTAAAGGTAAAATGTAAATGTTCACCCAGCAACCGTCATCGGCAGCGCCCGAAGGAGCAGCACCGCGTTGGGCGCCAACTTGCCGTGCTCTGAAGCTATCAGCGACACGCGCAGATCGCTGCTTGCTCCGGTCAGGACGGTGAATACTGCTGGCTCCACCTAATTACCAGAACTTTCAAATGTGAAACGTGCTTCGACATAGCTGCTTGCTTTGACCCTGATTGAGAACACTGCTGGCTCCGTCAGAACATTATACATCTTGAGTCACACGCGCAAAAGCGACACCACGTTGGGCGCCAACTCAGCATGCCCTGAACGTGTTAGCGTAACATGAAGGTCGTTGCTTCCTTTGACCGGGATCACAGCAGTATGTAGAGCCAGCAGGCTTTACCTAGTTATCAGAAATATCATCATCAGCCTCAGACAACGGACGCAGGATAACAATTGGCCGATCCAAAATGGCGGTCCAGTGAAGTGTGCTTTAATACCCAGTAAGGTGTGTTTTGTGTGTGTTGAGGTCACAATAGATCAAATTTGGTCGCAGTGACCACTCGGCAACGAACGCTCCCCAGAACTTCGAATAAAGGTGTGTTTTTGTAGCAGCTAAGAAGTCATAATTATTTCTGACGTCTTCTCTCATGCATCTCTAGATAGAAATAATATCGTGGAGAGTTCGTAATGAACGTCCTTGCCTATATGATGACATTTTTCATTCCTGAATCTGATACAAGTTATTATAAATAATTGTGCGTACCTTGAATTCTGTGTCTTCTTGCTGCAGCCCATAGTCAGCGGTGAAGAACACTTCGATCCCAGTGTCCATTTCCTCAGGCACTTCACTGCCGCTCTCAGTACTGCTGCGGTCTCTTGAATCCTCGCCAAGAAACTCAGCCGCTTTGTTCGGATAGTAAAAATATAATATAGGAATCGTTTCAAAGCGAGCTTACGGTCAACTTCTTGAATATTTGAGCGACATTTTAGCTTAGTAATTAAAACTAAAAGGCAAAATTTACAAATGTACAAAATTGCCCTGTTTGGATCAGAATGATGGGCCGTTAACAAGACGGATGAATGACGATTGCATGCGACAGAGATGAGAATGTTAAGATGGATGTGTGGCGTGACGAGAACGGACAAGATAAGGAATGAGTATATTAGAGGAAATATGAAAGTGGCCCCCATCATTGATAAATTGAAGGCCAATCCTCTTTCCTGGTATGGCCATGTAATGTGAAGAGGGGAAGAACATGTAACCAAAAGAGTGATGAGTGTTAATATAAGTGGGTGGACGAACAGAGGACGGCCGTAAAAGAGATGAATGGATTGTGTGAAGAATGACATGACGAATGTCAGGGACATACAAGTACTGTGCCGACTGCTGAGAAGGAGCATGATGATTTAAGCTTTGTTCATCATAATCTCAGTTTGTTATTCCCGGTTACGTCCAAAGCCGTCGCATTCGAGCCCGGAGTAGCAACATTGAACACTATGATCCAAATTTTGGGGAATCTGGTAATTACAATGAAGCGACTGCCGTCAGACATTCACAACCCTTAGACTGTCGAACCAGACCAACTGAATCATGATTACACGTTTCAGAGACTATCCGAAACGTGCAGGTTTCCTCACGATGTTTTTTCTCACCCCCGACTTATATAGTAATTGAATAATCCCCTCCAGATTATTCAATTATTATATAAGTCGGGGGTGAGAAAAAACATCGTGCATGTTTAGATTCACTCTTCCATGTGAAAACGGTGAACTTCTAAGTAGAAGGCACATGTTTTTATTTACTGAACTACCGTCACTCATATTAGGTGATAAAGTATGAAATCGCCAATTAGTATGGAGATTTTTTTGAAAAGCGGTGTTTTCCATACTAACTGATCACTTTCCATAAGGTGAGCCGTCTGCTAATATATCCGCTATAATGTAAAGAATCAAAATTTTTTTCGAAGTAAATATTAATGGTACTACTTCATATTAAATTGTGCTTTGATGGAAAACTTTTGAGTACATTTAGAAAAGGTTTTCAAAAAAAAGCATCGTTTATTTAAAAAGTTATGAATGCTGAAAGCGACAATTCTGCCTAACAAAAAATAGTCGCTTTCAAGATTTTTTCTGAATCATGCATACAATCTTATCTGATCTGCACATTACACACCTTATTATCTTATATCAAAATTCAAATTTACGGTAACTTTTTGGACTTCTTGTTGTATCTAGAAAAAAAAACAGCAATTTCATACTTTAACCCCTTTTATTTGTATGCACACTATGACAGACAAAAAACCGAACACTAAAAGCGAGCTTGGGCGATTCATGTAGCTTGTTACTTGTACGCAGCCATCCAAATGGTCAGATTGCGCCAATGTTACACAAAACATATGAGAAATATATAGACGAAAATATCTAATATTACTCATTGAGTCAGAGGAGTGAGTTAGTGAATATCTATTATTGTAATATAAGAGCAAAAAAATGTACTAACAATCGAAGGCAGTGACGCAGGGGCACATGCGCGGGAGTACATCGAAGAAGCGCAGGTACATGCGAAACGGCAAAACGTCTTGTGAGTGCTCTGCAATAAAATGAAATCATCATCATTAGCCTAAATCTATGTACTATAGCACTTAGGCCTCTTTTATGGCACGCCACGCCATATCGGTAAGGGGCCTTTTATCATACCTAATGGCTTGAAACAATGGACAACATTTCAAAATTGCTAAGCTCTGAAACAAAAAATACCAATTCTTTGTTTACTTTTCCGCTGCTCGAATATATATTTACTAATTTTTTATATTGCTTATTTACTGAGAAAAAAATTAAAATTAAAAAACGTAAGATGACGTCATCGGACGGCAGAATGTAAAATATTTCTTTGCTTAGCACATTATAGTTTTAAATTTACGAAATGCCAAACCCATGACATGCAATAGTAAAAAAAAAAGACAACTTGTCAACGTTGAATGTATGAATGACGTTGACAATGTTGACACTAGTGTTATTTACCTTTGACAGTAGTACCTTTTTTTTTATTAAAACAATGATAAGCAAAGGAATATCGCTGTATTCAGCCGTCCGATGACGTCATTTGGCGCTTACGTCTATTTAGAATAAAAAGAATTTCAATAATTATTTTATGCATGAAAATGGACAAATTTCGAAAAAAGAAAAAATATGGGTCTGTTCATTTTATGTCTATTTTCATATAAAAAAACAATATGGACATGTTAAAAATATGAAATGTTGTCCATTGTCACGGTAAGAATTTTGGCGGACGATAACAAACCATAACATATTAAAGCGACACCGCGACTAGACTAGCACCGCCACTTGATTTATGTCGATTATGGTAACCTCACTCACACGGCGAAACACAGCGCAGGCCCTGCTTCAAGCCGGTCTTCTGTGAGGCAGTGGTATCACTCCGGTCGACCCGGCCCATTCATGCCTAAGCGTGGTTCTCCCACATTCTGCCACTTATATGAAAGCAACAAATACTTTGACTAAACTGATCTGTAGCATTTAGCCAGTGTTTAGATGGTTTACCGCCAACAGTCCGTTTGCAAAATAAATTACAGACCCAACATTCGTAGTTTAGGAGAGGTGGATATACTCGTAGCTGACTGACTTAATTAATAGATTCGCGTTTAATTATCTGCCTTCTACATTAGGGATCCACTGTAATGGCGTAATTAAATTGACTTTGAGTTTGCGGTGAAATACTCCTAATTCGATTATTTAGTCGATTACTCAAAGTTTAGTGAACTGTGCAAAATAAAAACACACTTATAAATTTCATATCGTGTTCATTTTTATGTGTGTTACTTACTGAAGAATAAATTGCAAATCATCATCATCATCATTGTCAACCCATTTAAGTCCCCACTGCTGGGGCACGGGCCTCCCTCAATCACATGAGGGGTAATTGCCATACTCACCACGCTTGGCAGACGGGTTGGCGAGGGTTTTGATATAAATGCAGAGTTTTCCTTCTCTGGGTGCTGATGATCATGCCAGCAGCTTTACCTTAGTCGCCTTTTACGACACCTTGGTAAGAGTGAGGGTGGCCTATTCTACTCCGGGGGCCACACGGCACCTAAATTGCAAAAGATTGCTATAAAACATCAACAACTGTGCAAAATATTTGAATTACTTGTTAGATACCTAAGTTTGTGAATTCACTTTTTTTATGTGATAGGTAGAGGAGCAGACGGATCACCTGATGGGGCGATTGCCACCGCCCATGGACACCCGCGATACCAGTGGAGCCACAAGTGCGCTGCCAACTTTCAAACCCCCCTTTTCCCCGGATCTGGCCTCCGGTACCCTCACTCATGCAGCGAAACACAAACACAGTGCTGCTTTACGCTGGTTTTCAGTGAGGCCGTGGTAGCACTCCGGTCGAGCCGGCCCATTCATGCCGAAGCCTGGCTCTCCAATATGACATAAATAGATACTTTCCTAACATGTTTCATACGAACTACCAACCTATGGACGTCACTCTGGTAGGTCGCTTTAGTATGTATGTATTACATACTAAATAAATACTAATGTTCCGAGAATTCCGTTAGACATTGATAAAATTGTGACCCACTGGTTTTGCGGGTGTCCATGGGAAGCGGCAATTGCTTATCATGAGGTGGTCCGTTTGCAAGTCTGCAACCTATCACGCAAAAAAAAAATCATTATGTGATAATGAATTTTTTTACCTCCCACTGCATGACACAGGCCCCCATCATAGAAATCAAGTCATCGCTACTATAATGGGATTAAGTTTAATCACCACGCTTGCCTGTCATTATCAATAGTTGATCTAAATTGTCTAGATTATGGAATTGTTTAACATTTTAATTATTTATGCTAGGGGTGGACAAACGAACAAGCGAGTCACCTGATGGAAAGTAATCAGCGCCGCTTATGAAAGATCGCTATTATGTAATTTCTTTAAGATAGTCAATAAGCGAATAGCAATATTTATCCTCATTCTCCTATTTCCTTTAACAAATCTGCCAAAATCAGATCTAGAGCATGTGTGTCTGTCCACTGCCACGTGAGCTTATTTATATAACGGAGTCTGTATTTATTTACTTATTTATTATATAAGATACAAAAACATCATTCATCAAATGTCCTTTACCCAAAGGTTGCCTGGAAGAGATCGATAAGGCCGTCTTCGTTGTACATATTCTGTAATACCTAGTCTTAAGTTTCTATACTTTATTATGAATGCAATAAAAGTATATTCATTCATTCATTCATTCAACAGCAATTCACATAAAACAATCACAAATGACAGCAGGTACTTAAAAAGGAAAAATTCATTGAATATCTCCTTTTTAAGTACCTTATTGAATAGTATTCAAATATGTATGAGAATTATAGGTATACGCAGTCTCTACACCAGAATGCTAAAAGAATATTTCAAGCTATATACATTTTTGAAAGTTCCTATCATCTATCATAAATCATAACCTGCTTTTGAAAAATAAGGCAATTAAACTCCACTGGAAGGACGTCGTGGAGATCTGATCTGCACGAGCTCCAGGTCAATAAGGTACCGCAGGTTTGACCGAAGTAGTGTTGTGTAACTTTTGATAGTTTCCATATCGATATTTGACCTAACCTATTGCTATCGATAGTATTGCTATTGGTCCAGCCTATCAATAGTATCGATAGTAAATGTTGATCAATACTATTGATAACGCTAATATTATCGATACTATCGATTGTTTAATGCCCGATAATATCGATAGCATTGTGTTTCCTAACAGAATTAATCCAAAACTATAGATAGTCACGACAGTTTTGTACTATAGAAAGTTATTAAACAATCGATAGTATCGATAGTATTAGCGTTATCAATAGTATTGATGTAATTTTATTATCGATACTATCGCTATCGATACTATCGATAGCCTATAGATACTTTAGCTAGTATATCGATACTATTCATTTGACTTTTAATATCGATAGTGGACTATCGATAAGCAACACTAGACCAAAGTGGCTATCTCTGGTTTCGGAATCCAAGCTTTCTATTTGGGTCGCTAAGCCAGGCGGAGTAAGTAATCAAACTCCAAAAGTTCAGATCTTGCCTTAAAAATCGAATTAAAAATATCTTTAGTAATAAGAATGTACTTTACAACGCTGGTTCAAAGTTTAAATTCTTTGGATAATTCTGGACTTCAAAGTCAACTTTACACGGTTTTGCTTTTATCCAAACGTTAATTTAATATCAAACAGTTTTGAGGGATCGCCTTGGCTTTTGGATTATTTTGCAAAAGACTTTTATGAGTCGTAATTGTTTAAGAGTCATGATTTAATAATTACTCTTTTTATTTGCGTTCACCTGTATCTGTGAAGTCCGCGCCAAAGAAATCCCGTGTAGAGAACACATGGTCGCCATCGACATTCAAAATTGAGCTTTATGCTCATAGACACAAGCCCTCTTATTAGAAAAACTACCCTGATACCGACTTTTATCCTAAACTAGCAAGTTCATGATTATTACGCAATAATGTTTGTTCTTAAATTTTAATTTTAAATCCTCGGCTAACCATAGACCACTTAGTACCGTAGGATTGTAGCGAAATTGATAAAATCATTCAATCTTGTTTTGTTGTCTGAAGTAAAAATATTTAAGGCAACGAGTAGGGTCAACTAGCGACGCCAATCGATTTTAATGTTTAGCTACTAATCCGGGTCTATTTTTTTATTTATTAAGAACAACCAACAAATCTTACACTAATTACATTGTATTTACTAAAGTACTATAATAAGGCTAAGTGCAGATTCTTATACAGGCTGTCACGACATTCAAATGTGAGCAGACTAAATAGAGAAATTTAGATAACAAATAAAAAATAACAAAATTTCAAAATAGCCAAATTGCACCAGACAGCTACAACTTGAACGAATCAAGTATAGTCCTCTTAAATTTGTGACTGCTACATGAAAACAATTTCGGGGTTACAACCTCTTGGAAAACACTTGTACTATTTATTAAATAACCATGCACAAATGTTGGGTCCGTTTTTGTACGCGAAAAATTTATTACAGCCAAAAGTGGCCGGTTTTGGCGTGAATCAATTTTTCGCATATGCGTTGACCCCAACATTCTTGCATGTTTATTTAATAAATAGTATAAGTGTTTGCCGAGAGGTTGTAACCCCGAAATTGTTTAAAATAGATCCGGTTTAGTAGCTACAAATTAAAATCGATTGGCGTCGCTAGTGTGCCCTACCCGTCACCTTAAGAAATGTTTTTACGCAACAATAAATTAAAATATTGGTTTAGGAAAGGTTTCCAATTAAACGAAGAGGATTGCTTACATTTTTCGGATTAAATCCAAAAAATAAATTAACTTCTTTCTTACAAATAATTTAAGTGTAAATCGGAATAAACTGTCTCAGAACAAGCTGTCATTGTTACTGAATCGATATATTATTTTAGTACTCATTTTAAAATAGCCAGGTGTTTTAACTTTAGTTTTGTAATAATATTTATTCTCGTTCGTCAGTTATTCCCTGTATTAATCTTTAATTTTACTTATTTTGAACCACGTTTTGGAATATCCTTCATCTTTAATAATCTTTATTTTTCAAATAGGTACATACATTATACAAAAGTGGCTGGAGTTATTCTTTTTAGCATAAAATTGCTTGTGCCAGAAGGCTGCGCACCTCCGCATCTATGCATACATAGGGAATTTCTGATACCTACATGTGCACACAATTAGAATAAGCAAAAGGAAGATTTTAAAAACAAGTTAATAAATAATAATTATTATTACACAGTGCTTTAGTCTAGATGTGTGTGTGTGTGTGTGTGTGTGTGTGTGTGTGTGTGTGTGTGTGTGTGTGTGTTTGGGCGTGTGTGTGTGCGTGCATGCGCGCGCGCGCGCGCGTGTGTGTGTGCGTGTGTGTGTGTAAAAAGATAAGATAAAGATAAAAAAATCTTTATTCAATTTAGGTCCACACAGAACACTTATGAATGTCAAAATAGGTGCATAATATCTACCGCTGGTTCGGAATGTCGATTTCTACTGAGAAGACACCAGCAAGAAACTCAGTAGTTACTCTTTTCAAATATTGATGATGTTACAGAGTTTCAATTGAGAAGAGAAAAAAATACAATTATGAAGGTTAATAGACTACTATGAATAACAACTCAAAAGATTAATCAATTAACATGACCAAGAATCCTTATCATTTAAATAGTCTTGTATATTATAGTAACCTTTCTTCATTGAGCAGGTTTAAATATGAGACTTAAACTTATCCAGTGATAGGTTAATGACATTTTGTGGTAGCTAATTAAATATCTTAATACTTAAGCCAACAAATGAATTACCGATTTTATGAAGTCTGAGACCTGGAACGGCAAGCCTATGTTTATTTCTAGTGTTACGACTATGACTATCGGACTTTTTTGGAAAAGTGTGCAAGTTCTTACGTACATACATAATGCAGTCGAGGATAAATTGGGAAGCCACGGTTAAAATATTAATTTCTTTAAATATTTCTCTAAGTGAGTCACGTGATCTAAGGCTGTATATAGCGCGGATGGCCCTTTTCTGTAATACAAAAATAGTTTGTATGTCAGCAGCAGACCCCCACAACAGTAGACCATATGACATCACACTGTGGAAATAGCTGAAATATACCAGCCTTGCCGTCTCGATATTAGTCAGACGCCTAATTTTTCTTACTGCATATGCAGCGGAACTTAGTCTTCATGCCAAGGCAGCAATATGGGGACTCCACTGCAATTTCGCATCTATAGTTATACCGAGAAAAACTGTGGAATTAATGATTTGAATAGATTCATTGTTCATCTTAATACTAGTATCGACCTGCCTTACATTTGGCATAGTGAATGTTACACATTTAGTTTTCTTTGAATTAAGCAGTAAATTGTTAGTCGTAAACCAGTGCAATACCTACGAGAGAGTATCATTTACGTCGTCAATTGATTCTTTATATCTATCAACCTTAAAAATCAAGGAAGTGTCAGCAAATAACACTATCTCACATAGATCTTTCGTAAAGTATGGAAGGTCATTTACGTATATTAAGAACAACAAAGGCCCCAATATTGAGCCTTGGGGCACACCCATTAATAGAGGAGCGCCAGAAGAGTCGATTCCATTAACATTAACCCTTTGAATTCTATCAGACAAATAAGATTGAATCATATCAAGTGCGTTATTCAATACACCGTAA